>JADGJH010000677.1:0-15401 GCA_027596945.1 Physocladia obscura
TTCCACATACAAGCCAAACTGCTCAATTGTTGGTGGATGATCATCAAGAGTATATTTTTCTGTTTCGACATTGTGTAGGGCTCTTCCTTTGATGTTTGGAAGCGCAACATTCAGATGCCCTTCTGAGTTTTGAAAACTTGGAAATTGGACATTTGGTGCAAAACTCTCAATACATCAGAGGCTTAATTTTTGAATGCATATGTCCAAATTAATGTACAAAATAAAATGTCAGTGTTTTGGAACCAATTTTTATTGGTATCACTTGAAAAATCAAGACAAAAAAATAAAATAAAGTAAGAGGAAATAAAAAACAAAAAATAGAAGTTAGAAAGGAGCATATATTAAAACTAATTCAACAGGCATAAAAATTGTGGTGCTCCTTTTTTCTGCTGTTTTCATATCGTTTCTTAAACACCAACTCATGGCTAGTGTTCTCACTTGTCACTTCCTCCTATGCTCTGCCCACTCTGCATGCTTTGTGCCTTTTCTTTTTCTCTTTGAATTTATTGTGTGTTCTTTCAATAAAATCAGCATTTAAGGCATCCTTGTTTTGCCTAAAAACCTTTTTTAAACAATTAACTCAACTGGTTGAGATGAGAATGCCAACAAACAAACAGCTGTGAGCTTGATTTTTGAATTTTGTACACTTCATATACCTGGATATTTGTAGCTACATTTTCAGTCAAGTTTGGTGTTGATTTTTATACTTTCTTTATTTTTGTTTATTTAGCCTCACGTCTTATTCTTCTTCTTGTTTTACCTTCTATGATGCATTTTGGGCTTTTGGGAAGTGATAGGGCTTTTAAATGTTTCTGGTTTGAGGAATTTCAAATATTTGAAAAATAGAAGTTGATGAGCAAATATGATTTAGGGGCTAAGAATTACACAATTGGTGATGCAACATATGGGTATTTAAATGGCTGATAAGCAGGGCTTTGTTTTCTTTAGTTTTGTTGTTATTACCTTTGTGTGTATCTTGGTACTGTCTTTGTATTGACAGAGTTGCCCCAAATACATTAGGGATTTCAGTCTTATTTGGATCATTATAACATGTTATCAGCATCAGCTCACAAAAATGAGTGAAGACAGAGCTTACAAAGCTATTTCAGATTTTGATGCACACTGGCTTGTTTTCTCTTTGAAGTTTCTGATTGAATATGGTTATTTGTGGCCTCTTCTCATTTTTATTCATTTAATAATTAAACAGAACAGTGATTTGTCTATAGTCAACAAAAACTAAGCGAATGAATCAACTGCCATTCCAATTGCCAGTGGGTTGAATTTGTTTGACAGAACCTGCTAGCCGCGCTCCTGGAGAACCTGAATTATCAACAGCAGGCCTCCAGCTGGGCAGTAGAGCTTCCAATTGTTGAGTGAATTATAATATTGGATTGGATTCCTATTTGTGGCACATACATGTCCACTAAGTCCCTCCAGTCCTTTAGCTGACAAGCTCAAAGTTGCCAATTACTGTGCAGCTTCATGCAAGCAATAACAAATATCTTAGGGGCTAAAAGTTCCTTCAACATCCTGAGGGCATTATGTTGTTGCAGTACAAAGTTGTCTGGCAGCCTGAATTGAATGCCTGCCCAGCAGGAACTGTGTCTCTAAACTGAGGTATCACATGCTTCACAGTGGGCTGGCTTTGTTTTTTCCAGGGGCATGGATGAGGGTAATTGATGCCAAGTTAGAATGGTGGCCATTGGGGGTGGTTTGTTTGCAGCAGCACCGCTGGTTGTTTTGTTTGTTTTGTTTGCACTATCAGACAGTCTGGTGCCCAAGTTGATTTGCTGTGCTCCAGTTGCAATCGCCATCATTGGCACAAAAGACAGTGTTTGTTGCACCTTTTCTTTGCCGCAGTTGGCCATCACTGGTTGCAAATTCAAGTTATTACTTTTTATTTGTGCATGATGACAAGTTTGTGCATGGGCATTTATTTGACAGCTGCATTAGTATAAGCTTGACATGCTGGCTCTCCCATTCTGCAAGTAGTTTGACTGTGGCAGTTTTGCCTTTGCAAAGTGTGGTGTTGACACAGCAGCAGCAGTTGCATCTGCTGGATGGCTTGGAATGCAAAAGCATGTGATTGGTAGCAAAATAATCAAAAAGTACAAAACAAAGACAACCAATAAATAAATAAAATTACATACAAAATATAAATAACAAATATTTACAGAATAATAAATATATATTTACAAAGATAATTATTGAATAAAGTCAAGGTGTTTTGAAAAAACTCAACCATGTGAGAATTTCATAGAGACCTGGATTCTATTATGTTATCACAGAAAATGCATTTCCATTAAGAGAGAATGGATGGTATAGCAAGTTCATCCTCTAATACTGTTAACAAGTGGGAATCAGTTGTGATATCTGTTTTAAGATGATTCATTCAGCAACATTAAAAGCTAACTACTTCAACCAGTTTGTTAATTGAATTTATGGTCAATTTAATGATTCAGCAAAGTTTATGATATGTTCTTTCATTAGATGCTTAAACAAGAGATCTATAGAAACAAAGAAAGGTCATTTGAAAATGAGCGTGAATGATGTTGTGAGTATTTGTTTCAAATGAGAACACAGTTTATTCTAAGTTAACTAATGACTTACTCCAAATCTCAGCAAAAACCAAATCACCAAAACATTACAACACTATTTCAATCTATTGGCAGTTTATTGACAATAGCAACATGTTACTTTGTGAATTGGCAATGAAAATTGGGGGGGATTGTATGATTAAAGATAGACAGTGCTGTTGTTGCAGATGGAAGTAATGTAGAATGTAAGTTTGGAATTGGAAACTTCTTGATGAGTAGAAGATCACTGATACTTTCAAAAATAATTAGAAATACAAATTGAAAACTTGTGAATGGTAGCAAAGCGATGATCCATTGAGCTTAAGATTGATTACTGGAAGAGCTGAATGTAGTAAGTCAACAGAGCTGCAAAACACTGAGTAAAAATTAGAAAAGGGTTTAGATGTAATGTAAATTGTATTGTTAATCTATTTTTGTCCAAGAATTTTCTAGAATTTTCTCAAGCCTCCTATTACTTTCAAGAGCTCAAAAACAATTCAAGAGATTTTCAACCACTTTCCAATCACTTTCCAACAATTTTTGTTTTGAAGCATCTTTATTCTTTTTATTTTTTCCTTCTACTCTAAAAACCATTTAAATCCATCTCTTTTCTTCCCTTTATTATTATTACACAAGCAAAATTTGAAGAAATCAATGAGATAATGATGAAGTGAGACAAGCTGAAAAAGAAAAAGATGATCAAGATAGCTGCAAATCCGGTAGGCCCAGATTCAAAGTTGACTAATTAGTGAGAGTGAATGAAAATGAAAAACAGTGCAAACAACTTTCACTTGGAAAGTGAGAAGGGCGAAAAAAATATAATCTTCATGCTTCTTTATTATTTCCTATCTTCATTATGTTTTCTTACAGCATACAATTTGTTTTTCCATTGCTGTATTGTTTAAATTTGAAAACACTTTGTATCAGCATTTATTACACACCGTGAAAATTATGTTCTTTCATATTTTTCTCCGAAAATTTCAACCTCAGTGATTTTAAGTCTGCCCAGAACCACATTAAAAAAAATATCCCGCTATTCCAAATTCCAGAAAACGCTAAAGAGATACCGACCCAAAAATTTAACCAGTTTGGTGCAACACTTCCAGGGATAAGAGTAAGCACACGGTTAGCTGTTGCTGGTATCCAAGTGATAAATAATCCAGAGCATATAATTAGGCACTTCATTAGAAGTTTCTTGTTGCTAATTTCAAGCTTCTTTTTCGCATTTGAATAATTTGCAATCATAACCGTTCCTTGTTGAACTGCGCGCCAATCTTCTGTTCCTGTTTGACTACGCCGACTTTCAGCACTGCTCATTTGCACAGACAGAGTTTGTGAAACAGTGCGAATATGGGTTAAGAGTAATATGTGGATAGCGACTATAATGGTGAAATGGATCCAAAGTGGAACGTAAAATAAATAAACGCGCAAACTCGAATAGTTTGCAGAGATCCAGCATTCATAAGTAGCATCGCCAAAAATGTCACCGATCTTCCACACTGCTTCAAAGACAAATAGCGAGCATGTCGAAAGAAATGGTATTCCCCAACCATACAGCATATAATATACGAGTTTTTGATCTGCAGATTTCCAGCCATGAACAATTGAAAGATAGCAAAATAAAGCGACGAGGGTAGACCATGTTGTCGTGGCGACTCCGCAGAAATGAAAAATTGCTCCAATTATATCACAAGTTATCGGACTTGAATAAGCCATCTCTGATCCGATGATCCACATGATTGAAGTCAACATCTCGATGACGGCCAAGAATGATTGGAATACATTCATGATATTTTTTTGGAACCGCTTCATTGAAACCACGCAATAAACGAGGGTACCATTGAGAACGACAGAAAATGGACAGATTATTCTGAAAACCAGTCGAAGTTGCGCTAACTCTTCAGGAGAGATCGCCATTGTTAAAGATTTTCTTATTTAACATTAAAAAAAAATGGTGTTATGGTTCAAGCAGTTCTATAAATGTATTTTGTTGTTATTGCCTACTATAGCTTGCAATAAGTTATCATCTCTTCATTCTCTGTGAATAGATAAAATAAGATGAATAATTACTTTATAACTTGATTATCAGTTTTGGTTAATAATAAACAAAAATTTGAAAGTTGTCATATTATGTCTGAAAAATAAATCAATCAGTTCATATGTATAGGAATAAAAATGATATTAGGGTTTATTTTGACTTTTTCTGATATAATCCACTACTAAGTAATGCAAACTTCAACATGACTGGCACTTCAGTTTGATTCCAACATACCTTTTTTTTTCATTTCCCATAAACAAATTAAACTGGTGGCATAAGGTAATAGTGGGAGCAAGAAGAAGCAGTTGAATGTTGTTACCAGTCAATTTTACATTTGTTGATACTAATGCCCCAATGAAATTTGGCAACATATCTGATCACAATAAGCCACAATACACTACTCTCTATCAATACTCATTGAAGTCCCCATGTTGCAATCTTTGTTTATGATTGTGTATGGTAAGGATTTTTTCCAATGTTCAAAAATCCTAAATCATAAAAATTCCAAACAGACTTTAAAATAAATCTTGTATTTTCCTCCCCATGCAAAGCTTTCTTTTATTAATAAAAAAATTCCACTTAATGACAGAAATGGCAAGTCTACTGTTTGTTTCTTCACTTTTTAAGTGAATTGAGTGATTTAATTCAATAAAGAGTAAATTCATCTTTCAAGACAGCTTGAATCTTTTATACTTTAACACCCTGCAATCACTACATTCATATCTAAAGGATTATTTACCAGTTATTGATTTGTGTCAACCCCCAATACGCCTTTTCCATCACAATAGGAAAACAGAAAAACAATTTGACAGCCAATAAAAATTAAAGCAACTAATTAAAAAAACAGATGTCAATCTCTTATGAAGAACTAAAGACAATCAGATTAACTCTACGAACTATATGCCCATTTTCAATAGTTGCCAACGTTTCACTCATATATCTCATCAGGTCCACGAAACGCCTACAAAATAGCACAATTGACAAATTTCAATTATATCTGGCCTTCAGTGAAACTGTTCTATCAATCAATCGGATTATCGGGACAGAAATATCTCTGTCAAGCCCAGTGACATGTCAAGTTGTCGGTGTGATTTCTCAATTTTTCTTGACAGCAACATCATGTTGGTCGTGTTTAATTGTGTCGTATTGCTATCTAATAATTGTACAAGACGATCGATCTTTGAATCAGAAGCTTCTTTATTATCATATTTATGGATGGGGAGTGCCTGTTATTTCAGTGAGCTTACTATTTGTTTTAGGTGCAGTCATACAGAATGGCAAGGTATTTGGCGATGCCACTTTTCAATGCTGGATATCCGGAAATTATGCAAACCTGCGCATTTATTTATTTTATCTCTTACTTTGGTTCCACTTTTTCGTTGTCACTGTTTTGTATGGACTGATTTTAGTGCATATTCAATCCGTTTCAGATAGTTTGGAAACAACCTTATCTTCGACTCCACAATCGGTCCATCAGGCAGAACAAACAACGCGTCTCACAGTGTACGAAAATACTGCTGCTAAAAGCTTAAAAACCAGTAACAAAAAAATCCTCACCAAATGCGTCATTATCGTGGCTGGATTTTTCGTCACATGGATTCCAGTAACAGCTAGTCGAATCATTGGTCTTGTAGGAGGAATTCAACCTGGGTGGTTGAATATTTTAGCTGGGGTGGGTGTTGCATTTTCTGGATTCTGGAATAGTGGTGCGTTTTTTGTCGCCTTCTATTGGACGAATTTGGAAGCAATAGTAAATTTGAACACTGAATCGCAATCAAAATCAAAAACCTAGGGATAATTACTTCGTTGGGAATGAAAATATGAAGGAAATGATACAAAAAAATAATAATAAAAATAAAGTATTACAGTGCAGTCAATATAAATATCTATGAATATATAACGTTAACTTCAAAATATGTTTTGTTGTGTTAAAAAATTTGATTTTGAAAAGCCATTCTAGATAACTAAAGGACTTTGGGCTGAAGATTATGAGCTTTTGCCTATGAATCTACTTGCTCAAATTATAGATTCTGTTTATGTGTTGTTCGCTTGAACTGAATCAATCCACTTTAAACAAACAAGAAATAATAATCACTGTAATACTGTCACACTTTTCCAATCAGTTATTTATTTTTTTATGCAGATGTTGATGTTGATGCTGATGATGCAGGCGGAACAGCAACTCCCCAGATTCGGATTGTATGATCATCACTGGCACTCGCAAAAATATTCCGTTCACGGTTCCACGAAATTGAATTTACAGTTCCTGCAAAACAATATTTCAATCATCAACTGAATCATTCTATTATTATTATTACTTCTTACCAGTATGCCCTTTCAGAATTTCCAACAATTTCCCATGTTCCCGACTCCATACATACACATTCGAATCCTCACTGCCACTTACAACAAAAGTATCATGATACCCTCCAAAACTCGACCGAATTACAAACCGGCTCTGTTTATGGCCAGCATAAGTCCGAATGACGCGCGGCGGCTGTTCGTCCAGATCCCAGAGATGAATCTCTTGGCTACCTGACACGTTCACGAGAATGTACCGACCGTTTGGTGTGTCCTGAGCAACGCTAATCGACGTAATTGAATCTGTTTCTTGCACAGATAGTATCTCGTCTTTTGGACCATTGGCTCCCAATACTGTGTTTATATTGTCCGAGAGTCCAAATACGCGTATTCGCTTGTCGGAAACTGTGATGAGTCGGCTGCCGTCGTGAGAGATGCCAAAATCTGTAACTCGCACACCTGTCCATTTGTGCAGCACTTGGCCTGTTTCGATAGACCAGAGCAATACATTTTTGTCTAAGGATGAGGAAACAAATCGTCGAGCTGTGCTGCCGCTACTGTTTGTGAAACTGTTGTTGGCATTTCCCCCGACAAATGCAAGTGCAGTAATTGTATCACCGTGTGCTGAAAATGTGGATATACATAGTCCTGACTGATAATTCAAGTTTGGTTATGCTTAATTTTTGAGCACGATTAGTACTCACAATAGCATCCCAAAGTTTGACAGAATGGTCGTTGGAGCCTGTCAAAATGAGTCTGGAATCGGGACTCCAAGCAACAACAGAAACATGGTCAACATGGCCACGAAGAGTGTGCAAAATTTGAAAAGTCTGAAAGAAAAAAAAGAGTTTAACAGATGTCGAAAGATACCCCAAAAGTCTTTTACACATTTAATTACTAATTACTATAAATTTTTTGTTTCTTTTAATACTCACTTCACTTTGTACTCGCTTGATCGGATTTTTTCATTATTTTTCATTTGTACTTACATCAGCATCCCAAATAATAGCACTACAATCTTTCGACGCCGACGCTAACCGCCTCGCATCCGGTGAAAACGTAACCATCCAAACTTCATCCTTATGTCCCACTGCCACCACCTCATCTCCTCCACCGCTGCGACCACTACCATCATCAAGAACACGCCAACACGTACCCGGAAACGTAAGCGCCGGCACACACACATGGTCCTGCAGCAACGACAAGTCGCTAGGATCTCTAACATTATGGTACAGACAGCGCGACGCCTGGAACGCAATCGCGTCGTTCAGCAGCGATGTGAGACGTGCGCGGGGTATTGAAGGAAACACGGCGGGTGCGATGCGGGCGAGAAGGGACGCGCGTTGCAGTTTTGTTGTTTGCTTTGGGGATGATGATGGTGGTGACGGTGGAGGTAGGTTCATGAGGCGGGCGGCGAGAGCGGCGCGGCGTGGGTGTGGGAGGTATGCGGCAACGTCGGGACGGCGCAAAAGAAGAAGCGCATCGCGGGCATTGTTGTTGTTGTTTGTGCTGGTTACACCAAAAAGTGTTTCCAGAAAGCGCTGCTCCTGCACCAAAGCGATTGCTTCGGCGGGAGACATGTTGTTAGTGGTATTATTTGTTTCGCTATAGTAGTTGTAGTTGCTGAGGTTGTAGTTGTAGCTGTGGTCGCTGTTGTGGTTGTTGTATTGTTGGTTTGCTGTGTTTGGCGGTAGGGAAGATAGCAGGGCCAACGCCGCATCCCAATCGCCGCCAATGACCGCCGCACGCAATGCCTGCGCTTCGCTTGTTTCAAGTTGTTCACCCGTCGCAAACAGAACCTGCTGCGCCACCGCCGCCAAGCCGAAAGTCAGCCCTGGTTGAAGTTCATTCTCCGCACCACCAATACCAACCACACCAGCATCGCCATTTAAGCCAACACCGTCCATCTCCTCCGCCTCCTCAAGAAGCATCTGTGCAACCAGTCGCATTCGCTCGCTACGCCGCTGCCGTTCAACTGCCACATTCTGCTGAGCTGGGTTTGGTGACTCGTTGTTCTCCAACGAATGCATCTTTGTTGGATGAGAAATACCAATTCAAGTTCAAACCATGCCTTTTCAAAACAAAAAAACAAAAACACAGCAACAGCCCCCTTCGTTCCTCAGTTTTTCGTTTTGCTTGATGAGAGTCTCAATTGAACTCCCTACCCCAGTTCTCTCCGACACCGCAAAAATAACAAGAAAAGAAAGCTCAAATAAGTTCTGCAATGTTAAGTGGCATCTCGTCAATCTGGGTACTATAGAAAGTCTCAATGTCACGAAGCATGCGTGTGTCGTCACCGGTCACAAAGTTAATCGCAACTCCTTTACGACCGAACCGTCCTCCACGACCGATGCGGTGGATATAGTTTTCACGGTTCTTTGGTAAATCGTAGTTGATGACGAGTGAAACGTGTTGCACGTCGATTCCACGAGCGAGAAGGTCAGTGGCGATCAGCACGCGAGATGAGCCCGAACGGAACTCTTTCATGATTACTTCTCTTTCTTGTTGTGTCATTTCTCCATGCTACAAACCAAAAAATTAATAATTAGTTTTTTTAACATCTTATTATTTTTTAAAAAGAAATCTTACCAAAGCAGAAACGGTAAACTCTCTGCTGTGCATCTTCTCAGTCAACCACTCAACTTTTCTACGAGTGTTGCAAAAGATGACCGCCTGTGTGATCGTAACGGTTTCATACAAATCACACAGAGTATCAAGCTTCCAATCTTCCTTCTCAACAGACACGAAAAATTGCTTAATTCCTTCAAGCGTGAGTTCATCGCGTTTTACAAGAATACGCACGGGGTCGCGCATAAACTTCTTGGACACTTCAAGTACCTCCGCAGGCATTGTTGCCGACAGTAATACAACCTGAGTAATGGCGGGAAGCGTCTGAAAAACCTCGTAAATCTGGTCCTTGAACCCGCGCGACAGCATCTCGTCCGCCTCGTCCAAAATAAACAATTTGATGTCGTCCGTCCGAAAAAGCCCGCGGTTTATCATATCAAACACGCGCCCTGGCGTTCCGACGACAACTTGCGCGCCGTCTTGGAGCTTGCGCATGTCATCTTTGATGCTGGTGCCGCCAATACACGCGTGACAGTCTACGCTAAGATAATCTCCAAGCGCGAGCACTACTTTTTGGATCTGTTGCGCGAGTTCGCGTGTTGGCGCCAGGATAAGCGCTTGGGTTTTTTTCAGGGTTAGGTCAATGGATTGGAGTGCCGAGATGGAAAAAGTTGCAGTTTTCCCGGTTCCAGATTGCGCTTGAGCAATCACGTCGTGGCCTTTGACGACTGGGAGAATCGCGCGCTGTTGGATGGTGGATGGCTTCTCGAATCTTTTTTGTTGTTTCGTTTGTTTTGTTTTCTTTAGTGATTCAATTTTTTAGTTCTCACCCATAAGAGTAAATTCCACGGAGAAGTTCTTCCTTCAGATTCATGTCATCGAATTTATCAACGATAGTGTCCCAGTTGGACTAAGTGAAGGAAAAAAAGAACTTCAGTGTTGATGAAATTTTTTGGTAAGATGTCAACAAAAGGGTGTGGAGTAGTAACTGATTTTGAAAAAAAAAAAAATTCAAGTAAGAACCTCAATCTCGCCTTCAGGAACGTCACTCAAGCCGTTTGTATCGTTTTTGGAACCCTCTTGGTCATCGTTGCTACCGAAAGGAGAAAAAAAACGGTCAGAAAAATAAGATTTTTCGATTAATCGTCCTGAATGCATCGCCCTATCTCTCCCACACTTTCGTAATTCTCTCTCGCTATCCCTCATTGTACAACTTATTTTGTTTGCGACGAGTTATGCGAGTTTTTTTCACGTGTTTCGTCTGTAATTGTGAAGCAATCGTAAATCGAACATGTTTTGGATTTCACCACAAGTGAAGTCTTTTTTTCATATTTTGTTTCTGTGGCATTGTTTACCCCGTCCGTTTCTCTGTGCAGACGCTTTCCTACTTGAAATCGTCGATTTCACAGCCAATAACAGTGTGAATTTAACCAACAACTTACTTTTTGCTCATTTTGAAAGAAAAAAAAAGGGGAGGTCGAAATTTTGAAGAAAAAAAAGGCACGTGATACTTAGTCACTTAACCTTTCGTCTCGTGAAAGAGAGAGGGCAGCAGACAAGTTGCAGCTGCGAAAGCTGCAGAAAAAAAAGCAAAAAAAAAAAATAAACTTCGAAATAATTTTTTTGCCGTTATCCTTTGGAAAGAGCGACACGAAAGAAAAATGTCGCAACAAGCGAACACCTTCAAGTCGATTGTGGATCAGAAGCTTATCAAATCGGGCGAAAAAGACAAGTACGATCCGGTTCTACTATTTGATATTGTCTCTGCTGCGATCTATTGATTGAGGTGTTGTTTGTATCAGACTTAAAGAGTTGCTACGTACACGGCTGGTTGAAAGCGGATGGCGGGATGATCTCAAGGCATTGTGCAAAGGTACGTTTACTACTTTTATGCAACTTTTATTGCTTCTTGCGATCTCTCTTAGTTGTTTTAGTACTGCCACAAAATCAAAAACCTGAAAACGAAAAACAAAAATAATAGAAGTGATTCAGGCAAAGGGAATCGAGACTCTTACGGTCGAAGAACTCGTGCAGGAAATTACTCCGAAAGGACGAGGTCTGTTTGTGTAAAGTATTATTAAAATATTAATATAATTATTGATGCACAGCTATGGTTCCGGACACAGTGCGGGCAGAAGTTTTGCAGCGTATTCGGCGAGCGCTTGTGGACCAAAACGACTGAGAGGTTTAGGTTGAAGGAGGAGAGTTAAAACACTTCCAAATAAATATTTATTATTACAATTATCTCTTTTTCTCTCTTGAATCGCAATGGAACTGACAATCAAACGGGTGCGAGTACGTCACAAGCAGAAGCAAAAGCCGAATGACGGCGAAAGTAGCAGCAACAACAAAAACAATAATAACAACAGCAAGGGCGAGTACGAATACAACGACAACAACAACAGCACCAACCAAACAGTCCCTTTTGCCAACAAGATTGTCGTGCGCGGCCTTCCCCCGTCACTACCCGAGTCCGTCTTTCTCGCAACGGCAACGGCAGCCGCAACAGCAAACAACAATAGCGAAGACGACGATATTAATCCCTTCGTCTGGCAGCGCTTCTGCCAAGGAAACTCCTCCAAATCAAATCCCGCTGCTAAACACCCACGCTTGTCGCGCGCGTATCTTGCCTTTGCCTCGTCCGATCGCCTGGTTTCCTTTTCGCGTGCATACAACGGCTGGCTATTCAAAGAGGAAAAATGTACGCTCGTATTTAAATACTATTTTAGTTGCTATACTGTTATAACACAACACACTATCAGCTGGCTTGGAATACCGTGCTTCCGTTGAACTCGCTCCGTTTCAGAAAATTCCAAAGTTGAAGGCGAAAGTCGATTACAGGGCGAATACGATCGATACTGGTATTTTTTTTCCCCCATCGAACGAAGCTCACAAGTGAATTCAGAAAAATCAAACGTAAAAATTAATTTAAGAAAGCTAAATAAAATTCGTCTTTACAGATCCTGAATATATGGAATTCCTTGATTCACTTAATAAAGATCCCGCGGCGATCGCAGATCCAGGCACGTCTTCGCCTCCAACTGCCACACCAGTAGCGACAGGGATCAGTGCAGCTACAACCCCGCCACAACCATCTGCGCCGCAATTCGATCCGAAATCTACCCCTCTTCTCGACGATCTGCGCGCAAAAAAGGCTGCTATCCGCGAAGCCGCCGAGCGTAAAAAAGAAACCGCCGCCGCCGCAAAAGCGAAGCAAGTTGAAGCTCTGCTTGCAGGGACAAGAAACGCTACTAGTGGCGTTTCCACCGAAAGCAAGCGATCACGCAAAAAGCAGCGACAACCTGAACGTCCGGTGGCTGTTTCTGGTTCTATTCCGAGTTCTGCTTTTGCTGTTGTCGGCGATTTTAGTTCATCAAATGCTGAAAATAATGTGACCGCGGGACTCGTTGAAGGCGCTAGTGCAGGAAACCCAGGAAAGAGAGGTGGAAAGCGTGCCGCCGCAGTAAAGTCAGCTGCTTCATTGGTTTTTGGAGAGCCTGGCGAATTGACAACCGTGAGTGATGGAAAAAAGAAAAGGGAGCGGAAACCTCGAAAACGAGAATCTCGTGAAAATCCAATATCTTCGTCTGTCACCACGCCGGTAATGTCTGCATTCGCAGTGCAACCGACTGCGATTCAAAAAAAACAATCGATTGGCGATTCATTAGGACCGCAGAATAGTAATAGTGCCAGCATTTCTTCGTCTCTTGCAAACAATTCAATTTCTGTGAGTGGAGAAGGAGGAGGAGTTTTTGAAGATATTGCTTTCAGTACACCTATTTCATTAGTTGGGCAACAAAATGTTTCACAACCGGTACAATATCAGCAGCAGCAGCTACAACAGCAACAGCAACAACAAGGCGGGCAACATCAGAAGCCTCAACAGAGACAGATACAGCAAAATTCGAGAAAAAATCAACAGCAACAGTTTTCTGAAACACAACAACCGCCACAACCGCAGCAATTTTCCGGTTCTGGTGGTGGCCGAGGTGGTATTAATGGTGGTAAAAGAGGTGGTCGTAGTGGCGGCGGCCGGAATAGCAACAACCAATCAACAACCGACACGGGGACCAGTCATATTCAATGGCAATCTGAGCTGCAAGCATTCAACAAATTCAAGAACAACAACAATAACAACGATAACAACAGTGACAGCAACAATCTTCAACAAGAAAAGAAGTCTGCAAAACCTGCAGCAAGACGAACTTTGCAAAAACAGCAGCAGCAATTTTTACAATGGCAGCCTGAATTCAATGGGGTTGGTGGAGGAAGTCACAGCACTACAGAATGGCAGCAGCAGCCACAGGGATACTACAGTAACAACGGCATAGAAAACATGGTCGCTCCTGTTGTTATTCCAGCATCGGGCCAGTATCAACAAACGTGGCAGCAAACTGAATTTTACAGTGGTAACCAACAGTACAATAATCCGTATTCTAGTGGCGGTGGAAACACTGGCGGTGGATATGGGGGAGGCTTTATTGGATATAATGAGTACAGTGAAAGTGAATATGGCCAAGGCTTTACGGCGCAACATGGTGGATATGGGAGTGGTGAATCATTTTTACGGGGTGTGGGAGGTGGTGGTACTGGGGGAAGCCGGAAGTATGTAGGAGGGAGTGGTGCAGCTGGAAATCGACAACAACAGCAGCAACAACAGCAATAAAAACTCGTTTTTTTTGGTTTTTTTTTCCAAGTAATGAACAAAATTCTTTTTGATTTTAGCATAGTGAAGTGATATACCAGCCAAGATTCTTTGTTTTTTTTGTTTTTTTCTCAATATCTAATTTGATTACCATTTGCTACTTTGATTCTGTCTGTTCATTGCTGTCATAAGTTCAGTATTTTATTTTTTTCACTACCATTCAACCATTTCCCAAGAACATCAACTTTGGAAAGGGTTTTTTGGATCTTACTTGAACAATCTGGAGAGAAGAAGAAAAAAGAGAGATAGATCCAGAATGGCTTTGGAAAATTTTTGAACCCTAGTTAGGTATTGAAATAAAATAAATAGAAACAGTTAAATATGGCTAATAAATACAACCACAACCTTTTCTTTTTTTGCTTTGAAGATACCAAGTCCTTGTTCTTGCACCACCAACAAAAACTCTGTTTGATCCACTAAAACCCAATCAACTTGACCATATGATTCTGCACCTTATGGACAGCTCAAGAATGTCTAAATTCTGATATTTGATGTGAGGAAAGGATGAGTAGGAGTTAATGTGGATGATAAATATTATTAATGGTTTTTTCAGTTTTTGTAAATCATGCAGAAAAAAAAAATTTTTTTAAGACCTTCCAATTTAGCTCTGCCCTTGAAACTCAAACAAAATATTGAAGACAATGAGCAACAACACAAAGGTGACTAAAAACAATTTCAAACAATTCTTGAAGTCAGATGAACTCACCTTTCTGATCTGGAGATCTACTTCAAAGGTGTTGGCTACTCAAGCAAGTTCACTGATGAGTCTAAACTCACTGATCCAGTGAAAATTGTGGCACCAGAGGTCTATGGAGGTTCAATGCCTAAACCTCTTTTCTTGCTCCCAGAGACAACTCTTGACAGCATGCCAACTGACAGAGATGCCTTCAAAAATATTAAATCAAATTCAAATGCAGTTAAACAATTTGGAACTTGAATGATGTTTTATTTGAACACCAAGAAAGCATCAGACCATCAAATGGAAGTACATAATATAAAGCTGTCAAAAAAGCAAAGAAAGCAATTGCAAAAAATCATGAACAATTCATGAAATTGCATATTGCATTCCTAAAAAATCACCAACTAATTGATAAAATTAAATGTTCTGACAATTACAATAAAATTCAACTTTATATATTAGAGAGATTTTGCAAACAACAATTCTTTGTGAAAATTCTTTCATTTTTCATTTGAAATATATTTCATTTTCTTT
>JADGJH010000678.1:0-15401 GCA_027596945.1 Physocladia obscura
TTAGATTTTTATTTAAGAAAAACAATGACAAAACTCACCGTGAACAGCCGAGCTTATGCTTGGTGTGTGCCCTGTGCTGCACGCATCAGCGTTGCCTCCTGTGGATGGCGCGTTGATGTTGTGCAGCCTGTTTTGACTTGTTGCTGTACATTTTCACAACAGTTTGTTTTTTTCCCTTGGAAAAATTTACGGGGCAATTTTTTTAAATAAAAAATAATAAAATTAAAAAAAACTATTTATTTATTTTTATTTATTTAATTTGGACCAAAATAATAATAATACCATAACTTTTATTTATTTATTACTTTCTCTTTGCATTACTTGTTTTATTCCAGTAACTCTGATCTGGTGGGTTCTTTAAAAACTTTGACAAAATGAGTGTTGATTCCATGTATTTACACAGGCAATACACGAAATCTGTGTCAACCTCCAATTTTTGGCACAAAAGTTTTGAATTCATTATTTGCTGTTGGAAAGGTGATTCAGCGTATTTCAACGGTGGTGCCAAGAGTTGCGACATCATTCATATTGATGGCAGTCCGGATGAAAAGCCACAGGCTTTGTGCAAGAAACTTCTGGTTACTGCTAAACAGAATAACACTGATTTTGCATTGGTTACCACTGCAAAAGAGTACACAGTTTGTCGAAACTTGGACATTCCATGCCGCGTTCTAAATTGTTAAACCTTGTATTTTGGTAGCCACCGTTGTTTTTTTACTTGAGATGTTTGAGTTTGGTTTTATTTGAGTTTTGAGAAGGAAGTTGGAGAATGTTGTATTTAGGTTTTTGATGAATGGAAATGATCAAAGTTCCACCACGGAAACAAGTCAGCACTTTACAACACAACATATTCTCACAGAGAAATTTATTGCATGCCAATCCTAAAATTAATTAAATTTTATTTACATCATTTAACCGCCTGTGCTCCACTTTTAGGTCATTGATCTCATAAAGCAAGCTATTTCCACCACTAACTGAGAATAATGCAACTGTTGACATTTCATCAGTGTACAGGTCACTGGTATACCCATGAGCATTAGTTTTCTCAATTCCAATATTTCCATCAGAATTTTGTCCATCCAAATTGTTATTTCTTTTAACCTGGCTAGGATTTTCACTGCCATCATTTCCACCACCAAAAGTATAAGGCCACATTCTCACAAACAAATGCCGATTAGAATTTCCAGGTTCAGGAACAATACAAACTTTGGTTTGCTTCAAAGTTTCTCCAACTCGAACAAAACAATATGAGCATTGTTTGGTCTCAATGGCAGTTGAAAGGCACTGATTGAAGATTGATTGGTCAGCTGGAACCATCAGATCATGTACAGAAGTTCCAATAAGAATGGTTTTGTTGCATGGTTTGAGGCCAAAGTATGAGAAATTGATACTACTGGCAAATAAAATGAGTCCTTGCAGTGAGATTTTTGCCCATAAGTCATGGCGGTTTGGAGATGGACAGAAAAGTGGGGTTGTTAAAGATTCTCCAGTTATTGATGATTGTGGAACAGGATATTGTCGTCCAAACAAGACGAAGCACTTTTTGTTGTTTCCGTCATGCATCTTGAAAAAAAAAAATTAATTAATTAATTAATTTTCATATTCTTTTCTTCTACTCATGATTATCATAAGCTTCTTTTTTTTCTTTGTTCTAAAAAATTTTACGTACATGACCTACAACATCTTGATAAATATATTCATCGGTAAAAGCGCGAAAGCGGCATAAAAAAGATATCAAACGACCGAACTTGGCACCGCGAAGCTCACGTAACACAGAAAGCAAGTCGGCAGGATGAATATATTCTTGCAATTTTTTTCCAACTAAATCAGTAGTATCCCAGCCCAATAAATTTCGGCAGCTGCTGGGACTGACGTGCAAAAAGCGGGCACGGAGGCTAAGAATAAAGAGTAAATCCGATGAGTTAGTGATTGGATCGGCCATGCCATGAGGCAAAGTAATTAAGTTTTGGTGGCTGAGTTGTTGTTGCTGATGTGGTGACGCATCGTATAAAATAATGCCGCGAGGATCAATTTCGCGAGGTGCGTATTCATCAGGATTTTTGAAGCCAGTAATGTATGTTCCTTCTTTGTGGCGCAATAGGATTGTGCGCGGCTGTTGGATAAGGTCGACTTGGAAGCCTACAAAAAATTCGACAATATTTGAACCGGGGGTAAACAGTGGAACAATTGTGATGAAATTGACAAAAGGTTCGCCAGACTTTCGATAGCTGTTTAAAATTGAGAATCATTGGAAGCCTGGATGTAGTGAAAAGACCGAAACACACTTTACAAGAGTAAACTGCCCCTCCATATGGAGATTGATATGGTCGAATATTTGATGTACAACTTTTGTATCAGTAAAAAGGCGATTTGTGCCACGCAAAATCACGCCAGGGCGTCCGGCAGGGCTTTGGAGGAAGCGGCAGTTGAAGCCGAGGATTTCTTTGTGGGAATAGCCTGTCAAACTGTGCACAGAAACAATAATCAGAATATCCAAAACATCACATATAAATGATGATATTACATTTCAAATGACTCCGATACATATACAATTGGGTCGTCGGGGAGGCGGGGGTTAGAGATGGCGAAGGCGCACGACAGATCAACGTTGCCAAGATGCACTTTAGGATTGGGGCGGTGGTATACGCGCGAGAGAATGGCCAGAATGTCAAAACCAGAAGAGGAATAGATTCCAGAAAAACCAAAGTTCTGGTGTTGGAGCAGCTGGGCTTGCTGGGCCTGCGCCAAGGCTAGCGTTTGTTGCGCGGCAATTGTGTTGCTGCTACTAGTATTTCTGCTTATATTTATGCTGCTTGGATGGACGGACCGTTCATTGCACGCATATGGTGGTTGAGCTGCTGCTGACGAGACAGCAATTGTATTTGTTTGAGCTTGCGTTGGTGTTTCGTTCATGAAACCCAGAATAAAACGACGAAAAAAATGGTGAGTTTCAGCCACTGCTTGGTTGCGTCATTTGGTGCACCATCGGCCGCAGAAGGAGCAGAGAAAGGAAAAGGCAAAGAGAAGAACAAGGAAAAGGATAAGGTGACGGATAAAGAGAGCGCTCTTTCGGATCGAGCCGCACTGCTGATTTCCTCAGAGGACTGCAGTAACAATGAAAATAATGAAAAGCACTGTGTTGTAACCCACGCACTGCTGGTGCGCACGACCGTTGCATTTAGCCCTGTTTCCGGTACGACGTTGCACGTGTTTGTCGACAAGGCGGACTCGTCTGGATTCCAAATACGCGAAGTGCAACAGGACGAACATCACAATAAACAACGCAACATTCGCAAATCTGTCTCGCCTCTCGTTTCTCTACTTGCCGCCAGCATCACGTCGGCAGCCAGTCTTTTCACATTCGACGAAATCCTTGTGCATGTGTTTGCGCGCTCCCAACCCGAATACCTATTCCCACAAAGCGCAAAAAACACCCGCAAACACATTCTACCGCCTCGAAATCTCATCCAATGGTGGGCAGCCACGTTAATTCGCGTCATCCCGCCCTCACAAACAATAACACACCACGCGTTTCTCCCCAATGCTAAATCGATTTCCTCACTCGTGGCTCTGTGTGGTCCGGACTTTTCTCCCGGCTTTGGATATCCCGCCGAAACCACGCGCGCAATCGATGTTATTCCGGCCCGATTTTCGGACTGCTCTCTTGCAAAGGCCCTTGGGCTTCTTGCCGACTCGCCGTCTGCTTCGCTCTCAGATTTTATGAATACTCTTGAATTTACTGGCGAATGTAACTCGGGTGTTCCGTCCGCGTTTTTCACTGTCAGAATTTGTTCTCCGCCTCAATTTATCTCTTCGCTTAAATCTGCGTCAAATTATTTCGGCGCTGGCACTGGTACTGGCGAATTTTGCGTTTTAGCAAATGCTACTGATATAAATCACGATTCTCGTGTTCAATTTCAACGTGTTTTGGATTTACTAATGTCTCTAGATTTTTCCTGTCTCGAATCTGCGCAAACTTCATCAGCTGTATTAATCAAGGAAATGGTGGCTGTGGCTGAGTCCAACAACAATATTAAATATTCGCGTTCCGAGTTGGCAGACAGATACAATGAGAATGATTGCAGTAGCGGCAAAGTTATCAATAGTGATTCATTCGTGCAACATGTGCCTGAAATAGCAGTACCTGTTGTCGTCAATAATTTACAATCTATTGTAAAGAAAAAACGCCCTGCTCAAGCACCACCTCTCTCAAAAGTATCATCATCACTTCCGACACTGGCGATGACAGATCCATCTCCATCATCAACCGGTGCTTTTTTTGTTTTTGCTAAAAATAATGATACTGGCACTAATTACGATAATAATGTTTCAACCTTGAAAAAACGTAAAACGTAGAATAAATTCGTTTTTAATTATATTTTATTTTTTTGCTATATAAATTCGTCTGCAAAAGTTATTGTATCACCACCACCAAAATCTTAATATCAAAACTAACAAAACAACCCCAGCAACAACCGCAGGGGGCCCATATTTTTGATAGAGTGCTTGCAAGTTGAGGTTTTTCGTGTTTTTTCTGTATTTTTCAGATTCTGCTTTTAGATGCGAGGAGATGTTTGTCATGTCTATGGTTCAAAAATTGTCATTATTTTAGTAATTACGCGAGATTATTGCAAATTACGCATGCACGTGTGAGTGTATGCGTCTCAATAGAGTAATGCCAGGAGTTTTGGACAACTCACGGTCCAAAGTATCGCCACGGCCCAAAACGTCTGAGATGTTCTTTGTCATTATACGATGTACGTCCTGCAAATCGTCGTTCAGTTTTGACAAGTTTTTTTGGGTTCGTGTGTCCTTGTACTGCTTTTTCGTTTTTTGGATAAACGTGTCTAACATGGAGAAGAAAAGAAAGATAAGAAATAAGGAATTGAATAATAAAATTTCTGAAGCTTATTAACCAAATTTGACAAATGCATATGGCCTTGCGACTGATGCGACTTCGTTTCCGTATTTTTCGTGAAACTCTTTCTGAATCTCCTCTAAGTACGCAAAAGCAAGTTTTTTGGGATATGAGCGATCACAAAGAGTCAAATAGCAGACACCGAATTCAATCAGGTAGCTATGTATTTTATGTGTTAAAAAACGAAAAAAAAAAAAAAATTGGCAATATAACAAAACGTAATTGGAGTATATAACCAATGCAGACAAATAAAATTAATAAATGAATACAATAAAAGGCACATACTGAAACACAAACGGCCCGGTTTCGATGGAACATCTCAGGTCAGATTCCGGTGACAGACGTTTGAAAATACTCTTCGCTTGTGCCTTATATTCCGTTAAATCGTTTGACTGATCAAAAAACACTGATTAAGAAAGAAAAAAAAACTATGGTTGTGGTTTTTGTATATATGGTTGATTTGGTTGGGTCGCAAGGCCTTCCACCGTACCTCTTCGTCGTCCATAGATGCAGCAAGTGGAACACCGTCAGCGACTCGAGCAATGATGGTTGATCGAACCTGATTGGATAAGACGGGGAATGTGTGAGTAGTGTATATTCTATGTTTTCGGATTTTTTTTGTTGGGGACAACTGCAGTTTATTCTCGTATCCTGAAGACAACGGCAGCTGGTTATTATTGCGGCGTCCTCGCGTGTGTTGGCGCTTCGCGCGTTATTGTCCTCTGTTGTTTTGTTCTGTGCTGGAAGATATTCAACCAAACCATTATTTTGTGTTGTCAAAATCTCTTGAAAACAAAGAGAAAGAATTTAACCAGACAGACTCTTTTATCACTTTTTTTTTCGATCAACATGGAATAGATGTCTTAAATACAATATTTTCTTCATACTCTGGTGGTTCTGATAATGGCCGAGTTTAGTCGCAATTTATAACCTGATCTGACGGTGGAGGCGCAATTGCTGTTTTTCTTATTGAAAGAAGATCTGTTGATAAGTAATTTGTTAGTATAAGTGAATAAGCTAAGAGATTATTAGCGTTAGTGGATAAGTTGTGGAAAAGCAGAAGTAAATGTTGGAAATCGGGTGGCAGTTGGTGGCAGATGCCTTGTTTGTCTATCAATAGTGATGCGGATACAAAGTACAAAAAAATTCGAATCAAATAATTTGAATACGGTGGGTAATTAAGCTTGAAGGTGGGGGGTGGAAGGGCTGGTGCTTTTATGTAAAGAGGAGTATAAAAGGAGTCTCGACGGAGAAATATAAAAGGGGCTTCTTTGTCTAGGTCAGCTCGAAAGAAAAATAAATGGAAACGTCAACAGGGTACACGCCACTGGTGGTGGCGTATTACGGCGTGGGGGGCAGCTTGGCTGTTCTTGCGGGCGGGCAGCTTCTCGCCAGCCGAGGAAGACCCAAACACCTCAACGCACGGTGGCGCACGCTCGACTCGGCTCTGGTGGCCGCCGCGCTCGCCCAGTTGCTTCTCTCGCTGGGTCTTGTTGCGCTCGGTATCGCGGCGGCATACGGTCTCGATGATCCGCTGCATCTGGGCCTGGGCCCTGTTGACAGACTACTGGCCGCCGCTGAGGCTGTGTGGGCTGGTGCCTGGGTATTTACCTATTGATCATTGTTTATTTTTCCCTTCTAAATTCGGCCCTTTTGCCTTTCCGCCCCTTAAGGCCGTCGCGTTGCTGGCCTTCATGGTGCTCGGCAATCCAGCTTCTCCGCGTGTCGGTGCTTCGCTGTTTGCTGCACTGCTCACTGTTGCAGTCGCTCGCGTTGCCCATATTCGCGCAATCGCGTTTGCCGAACCGCTGTCGTCCGCGCCGCTTGCTGTTGCTGCCGCTTCGCTGGTTCTGCTTGCCCCAATGGTTGTTCTCGAAACCATCCAACGCTATTGGCAGTCTACGTTTGTCGGCTCGCTGCTCGATGAACAACAACGTGCTCAGGGCCTGCGCGAACCGTGCCGCGAAGCTGATGCTTCTTTTCTCGCAAAACTTACGTTTTCATGGATTGACGCGTTGCTTATCAAGGCGAGATCTAAGCCTCTCGAAGATGAAGATGTGTGGGATTTGAGCGACAAGGACAAGACTGTGAACGTAGTTGCAAATTTTAGACCTTTCCAGTTCAGTAACATTCTTTTGCCCCAACCTATTTACTTATTTTCTTAATTCACGTTGACTATTTACAGAAAAACTACTTCAACACTGTTTTATGCCTTATTGTCTTGCTTCAGATGGCGAATTATAGTTGTATTTGGTGGTTGCGTGGTTGCAGCAATCCTCGACTTTTCCAAAACATTTTTCTTGAATCGTATCATTGTATTTCTCCAATCTCCTCGAAAAGACCAAGATCAAATCCGTGGTTTTACTCTTCTCGTGGGTCTTCTATGTGGTCAACTAATCACGAGTACTATCAATGGATGGGTATTTTACCTGGCAAGACGTAACGCAATTAACATCCGTTCAACTCTCGTCAGCGAGATTTATGAAAAAGCTTTGCGTCGCAGCGCTGGCGTTGGAAAGGAAAAAAAAGATGCGGAAACAAAAGTTAGCATGTTTGACAAACCGGATCAGAAGGCGAATATCGGGAAGATTGTCAGTTTAATGTCAAGGTAAGAGAATAGCCTTAACAATTTTTTCTTCTGTCTTAATGCTAAAAATGCTTTTATTAAGTGACGCAAATCGGCTGTATAATTTTGCTGGATTTATTCATCGCCCACTTGTAGATCTTCCGATTTCATGTATTATTTCTGTTGCTGCTCTATTGTATCTGCTTGGCCCGTCTGCGTTGGCGGGATTGCTTGTCGTGTTGATATCGGGTCCGGCAACTGGACTTATAAGCAAATGGATGATTAAAGAGCAACTGGCTTATGCAAGCGCCACAGACAATAGAACTCAAGTGATCAATGAGGTATTTTATTTTCACACGAGCCGTGTCGCATGAAAAATAATAATAATGCAATATTTAGGCTCTTCAAGGAATTAGAATCATCAAATACTTTGGATGGGAAGAGGAATTTGTGAAACGTGTTTCGAAATCGCGTGAAAAAGAATTGTCAAAAGCAGTCAAGTTGTGGATCTACTTCATTGGATACATTGTTATTGCATGGGGAGGATCAATTTTGGTTGTTTTCAGCAGTTTCTTTTGTTATACGGTTTTTGCCGGACATACGCTTGACCCCGCAACAGCTTTCACCAGTGTCACGCTGTTGCATCAAGTTGGTGTCAGTTTGAATGTTTTGCCAATGATTGGAATGCAGGTGATTGCTTCGCATATTTGTATTTGATCTTTTTAACTTTTCGTTAATCAGCTGATGAGAGCAAAAGTTTCTCTGGATCGTATTGCCGATTTTCTCAAAGAGGAAGAGCTTGAGAAATATGAAGATTCCAGTAATCCTTTCAATTCAGCAACATCAAATTATACTGAAAAGGGAAAGCGAAAACCCAAAGACTTTGACGAAGATCATGCGACGGAAAGAACGCCGCTTCTATCAAGTTCTTCTTCGTCTTCCTCGTCCTCGCATATCATTCCGATCATTGAAATCAACCAAGACGAACCAGTCGAACTTCCTGCTGGATTCAATAGCCCAAAAATTGGATTTTATCATGGAACATTTATGTACTTTGGCACAGACAAAAAAACTTTTCAGGTTCAAGCCACTTCTTCTCTGCCTGCAGAGCCTTTAAAAAAGAAGTGGAGCTTTTCTTTGCCGTGGAGCAAAAAATCAAATGAAATTACGTCTGGCGGCGGTTCTGATTCATTAACTCCTGCGATTCTGCCAGAAGATCAAGGTGCTTTCGAACTGCGTGATGTTACGTTGGAATTTCCTGTTGGAAAATTGAGTGTTGTCACTGGCTCAACTGGAAGCGGAAAGTCTAGTCTGCTTTTGTCGATGTTGGGAGGTAAGAGAATTTTTTAGTTAATTATTTTATAATAGTTCTCAATAATATAACAATTTTCAGAATTGAAGAGAATTAGCGGATTCAGTTTTTTGCCAGACCCTCGTTCAAATAACGGAGCTACAGTTGCGTATGTTGCACAGCAAGCCTTTTTGTTGAATGCAACTATACGGGATAATATTCTCTTTGGGAATGCGTACGAAGAAGCACGTTACAAGGCAGTTATTGAAGCATGTTCGTTAGTCAGAGATCTTGAAATTTTGGAAGGAGGCGATTTGACTGAAATTGGAGAAAAGTTTGTTTTATTATTTTTATTTTTTTGTTTTGTTTTTTGACAGATGATTCTTAAAACAGAGGTATTAATATGTCTGGAGGTCAAAAGCAAAGAATATCCCTAGGTTTGATTGTTTATTGCACATTCACTTGGATTGCAGATTCTTTAAAGACAAATATTTATTTTGATAAGCTCGTGCCGCATATTCCAAAGCGTCAATCATTCTTTTGGACGATTGCTTGTCTGCCGTTGACGCACCTACTGCCCGTCATTTACTTTTCAAATGTATACTCGGACCACTAATGGCGGACAAAACTAAAGTTTTAGTCACCCATGCGACAAGTTTGGTACTCCCTCACGCGAACTACGTTGTAGTCTTGAAGAACGGCGAAATCGCCGCGTCAGGAAATCTGGACGAAATTATACACCGCAGCAAAGACCTCGATTTGGTTTTGAATCGTGAAAACCACGAGAATGAGCGCGCTGGCTTTGAGGCTGCGAAAATCGCGGATGTTGAAGCTGCCATTGTTTCTGCGGCTGTTGGGAAGCCTGGGGTTTCTGAATTTAAGGGGATATCAAGCCATGGTACTAAGATTGTGGACGAGGAAAATAGATCGACTGGGTCTGTTGATTTGTCGGTATATGTGTCATATTTCAGAGCTTCTGGGGGTTTCTATTATTTTTCATTTGTTTTTGTGTTGTTAATAACATGCAAATTAATTTATTCAAATCAGGGTTCCTGTTCTTTATTGCATTTTTGCTTGCTTTCATTTGTTCTACGGGAGTCAGTTTCTGTAAGTTTTAATATAAGTGTATGCTTAACTCATGTACAAATTGTGCAGTGACTGATTTGTGGATCAAAATCTGGACGGATGCGTCACGACCTACTGTAAATTCGACAATCGGAATCGAATCTTGGAATAGTATCGTGCCATCTTACAAGAGTATTGCCTGGATCATGTCGTTTAACAACTTTAATCCATATGCTGACCGTGTTGACGTTGCGTCAACCACTGTAATGTATGCGGGCCTACATTTACAACAAGATGACTTTATTAGATCCACTTCTACATTGCCCCAAAACGATGCACTTTTTTACATTTCTGTTTATGCTGGGTTGTCTTTGTTGGGATTGCTTGTGTCTGTTTTGACACGATTGTGGGTTCTGTATGGAGGTTTAATGGGTTCGAGAAACTTGCATGCGAAGTTAACAAATGCTGTTTTTGGGGCACCAATGAGGTTTTTTGAAAAGACGCCTGTTGGCCGTTTGCTGAATAGATTTACGAAGGTAGTTGCCGTTTGGTCTTTTTTTTCTTCTTTTTTCATGAAGATAATAATTTTTTTTTTAGGATATTGCCACTATTGATAATGAATGCATGGATAACTTAGATTCTTTCTTTCGTCTCATTATCCAAATGACTTGCACTATTGTTCTTATTTTGTACGTTGCGCCCTCGTCTGTATTGATTATTCCTGTTGTAACTTTCTGGTAAGTTGTTTACTTGGGTTCTAATTTTAACGTAAATTTTTTTTTGCATTTACAGTTATTCATGGATTTCGTCCCTTTATTTGGGAGCATCCAGAGAACTCAAGCGTCTCGAGTCCATTTCGAATTCACCAGTCTACGCGCAGTTTTCAGAAACGCTGATGGGTGTGTCAACAGTCCGGGCGTTTGGATCCGAAAAGAAATTCTCAATCAAAATGGAAAGCAAAGTTGATGCCAACAACCGAAACTCGTTTTACCTGTGGACAGCCAACCGTTGGCTCAACTCGCGATGTGAGTATTTGTCGGCCGTTATGACGAGTGTTGTTGGATTTGCCATAATTGCTGCCGGATTGGATCCGGGATGGGCTGGGCTGACGATGATATACGTGTTTGAGTTCACTTCGAATCTGACATGGCTTATTCGGTGCCACGCAAACATGGACATGTCAATGAACGCTGTGGAGAGGATTGACGAATATGCGGCTATTGAGCAGGAACCGCCGGCTATTATTCCTGAGAGCAGGCCGCCGCAGAATTGGCCTGCTTTTGGACAAATTGAGGTCAAGAATTTGTCGCTCAAGTATCAGCAAGATCTTCCGAATGTGTTGCATAACTTGACATTCACGATTGGTGGATCGGAAAAGATTGGTGTTGTTGGACGAACAGGTTTCTTTTTTTTTTTTTGTTTGTTCTTGGCCTGAAATTATTTTTATTAACAGGAGCAGGAAAAAGTACATTAACACTCGCATTTTTCCGAATCCTGAATCAATTCGAAGGATCAATCGTGATTGACGGCGTCGACATTGCAAAGATAGGGTTACGCGACCTACGTAACCGATTGACAATCATACCACAAGACCCTGTTTTGTTTGAAGGAACCTTGCGCTTCAATTTGGATCCGTTGGCGGCATACACGGACCAAGTCATTTGGGATGCGGTAAAAGCTGTTGGTTTGATTGAGTCTATGCAGACGGGAAGTACGCTGAGCAGGAAAAACTCGTCTGTTCCTCTGGCTGTTGTTGGTAGCAGCAGTAGTGGTATTGGTGGAAGTGAAAGTAACAGGACAAGTGCTACATTGTCTGTTGAAGATGATAGTAGCATTGCGACTAAGGTTAGTGATAGTGGAAGTGGTGGTGGAGGGGGTGGATTAAATTTGACGCTTGATTACGGTGTTGCTGAATCTGGGAGCAATTTTAGTCAGGGACAGAGACAATTGATTTGTCTAGCACGAGCAATTTTGAGACAGACAAAAGTCTTTTTCTTAGATGGTGGGTGTTCTTTTTGTTTTTTTTTGTTTGCTTAAACTTTTTAACGGGGGGTTTTTTTTCAATATACATAGAAGCGACAGCTTCTGTTGATGAAACAACTGACAATAATATTCAACAAACAATTCGCACGTCTTTCAAGGATGCAACTGTGGTTACGATTGCACACAGATTGAAAACGATTATTGATTAGTTGAGTTTGTTGAAAATCACAATGTAATGCATGCAAGTAATAATAATCCGTTGTTGTTTTTTCTCCCTTGCCTTTAGTGATCGGGTTTTGGTTCTCGAGAGAGGTCGGATTGAAGAGTTTGACACGCCGTTGAATCTCATCAACAAGTCTGACGGAATATTCAAGAAGATGTGTGAAGAAAGTGGAGAATTTTTGGAGTTGGTGAAGCTTGCTGGTGCGGCATTTGAGAGAGCGGCGTCTGATCGACAAAGCAACAATTGACGAACAAAAACAAGACGAAGCAGCAATCGACTGACACAAACAGCAAAGAGTCATGAATTAAACGAATAAAAAATATTATATGAAAACGATGTGCTTTTTTATTAAATATTCGAGTATTACAATTCACATGTTGAGCAGTTCGTCCAACAAATCGTTGTCATTATTTGAATTCAGGATATGTTTAGAGCGTCGTTTGGTGGTTGCAGTTGGCAATGATTTAGCAGTTTGTTTGGTGGCAGTTGTTGTGGTTGTTGCAGTAGTTGTTGCGGGAGTAGGTAGGGGCAGGGACAGGGGTATGGGCAGGGGGGAAGTGTTTGTGGCAAGCAGTGACTTTGCGTAGACAGAAAGCGACGCGTAGTTATGGTTGTCGGGATGCGTAGTTGAGCTTGCATTGGCAGTGACAGGGGAAATGGCAGGGGGGACGGAAGCCAGAAGGGACGGCGAGAGAGACACGGAGCCGTGCAGCCGTAGCCGGTCAAGGCGCGGGATGCGGCAGAGCGACGCCTCGAGACCGTCGACGTCGATGGCCGAGTCCGCGCCCGAGTTCCCGACGCCCATCTCCCCGACGGCGCCGCCACCGACGCTGCTTTCTTCAAGCAGCGCCCGCAACGCCTGCGTCTGCGTGTCGTCCTCGCCGCCCTCGCTACCCTCGCCGTCCCCCTCGGCACCATCCGCGGCGTCGCTTCTTTTGGTCTGTTTCCCGTCCACGCTTGTCATGCCCATACCCATGCCCGTGTTACTCGCATTGTTGCTGCCTTGTCGACGGGTGCTGTTCCTGTTACTGTTACTGTTACTGTTACTGTTACTACTGCTGTTGCTTCCTCCGTGCTTTGCCGCATATTTGCGCGATGCTTCTGCCTTGTGTCGATCAAACCGCCTGTATCAAGTTGAAGCTTAAAGGTTTGGTTTGGTTGTGTCAACTGAATCAATGATGAATCCCTACATCTCCTTTCTTTATTTTTGTAATAAACAATGGTTGATGCCGTGCGGAATGTGCTCCGTCCGTCCGAAGAATGCCAAGCTGCGTGCGACGTGTTTAGTGTCCGTCCAAACGCGGCCAGCGAACGCAAACGCCGTGTTCTTGCCGTTATCGCTAGTATCGCGTCCGACGAAGCTGCGTACGTTTTATTCTACGACCTATTTATTCTCATTGACTCTTTGATCGCATCTCGTTCTCTGTCCATCGTATTTTCAGTGTTCTACTTTTGCGTCGCGCCCCAGCTCCAAACTCTTCCACATCCCCAACAGCAACTTCAACATACACACGCGAAAATTATAATAATACCCAAAACACCCCCGAAATTCAATCTCTTGTCGTTGTACACGCGATTCCCATCATTGCTACGTTCCGCATGACTCTGGCACAAGCCCCTTTGGGCGGTGTCTTTACGCTGCGCCTTTTTGATTCGTTTGCTGAAGTCGAACTCGTCCTGACTACCAATTTTTTGGCCGATTTGCAACCTGTTCTTGTTGTTTTGCAGCGCCAAGCCGCCCAAGCAAGTTTGGTGTTGATAGCGAGTAAAGTAGTACAACGATTTGATTTTGAAAGATTACGGATTGAACTATTGAGTTAATCGAAAGATCAATGGTTGAAGGGAATTACACGCGCAACAACAAAAAAAAAGTCAATAAGTGGAGAGCGAGCGATAACGAGCATCAAAAAAGAAAAAACAAAAATACTGTGTATTTTTTAACAAAACGAGTGATGAACATTATTTACATTTATAATTGTTCAAAATTACTAATGTGATTTTTCAATCCATCTTCAAGAATCGCGAAACTTGATCAGAGATTTTGAATGGCTGCAAGTATACCGCAACCAACTAAATAGTGTTGAAAGGGTGAAAACTCATGGTAATATAATGCTTTTACGATTTTTTTGACGAAATAAATTAATCAGAAAAAAAAAAGTTTCAACAAATCCATTCATCTTGGACAATTTTTTCCTAAACGCAATGAACTCTCGTTTGATTAAAGAAAACTGGATGGCTTCGCAACAAAAAAGTAAAGAAAATGAATTTTCTGTATTTAACGGCGTTACGTGAGTTTTTTTTACTTCATCCGCCTCTCTCGTCTGCATATACAAACATTATGTGCCGACAGAATTTTCACTGGCACTTGGAATATCAATGGACAAGAACCGATCGAATCAATATCTCCATGGCTCCACCCTAATGCCGATATATATGTCTTAGGGTGCGTTTTGTTTTCAAATAAAAATGATGTGATTTATGTGTTGAAATACTTGCCACAGATTTCAAGAGCTTGATCTTAGTACCGAAATTTACTTGATCAGTGATAACACAAAGCAATTGTATTGGTGTGAACTTATTGAACAATATTTGGACAATATGGCAGGAAAATTTTCAAAGGTGAAAACAGTTAAAAAGAAAATTATTGAAATATTCTTAACTCTTTTTTTTCTTTTTTTTTTTTTTTAAAATAAAAAAGGTTGCCGTTCGACAATTAATTGGATTGCTGATTGTTGTATACGCAAGAATTGAGATAGTCTCGCGAATAAGCGAGGTTCAAACTGACGCCGTTGGCACTGGGTTTCTCGGAGCAGTTGAGAAAACAACACAATCCTCCTAAAATACCTGCCATACCCATTATAGAATAATAATAAGAAATAAAATAAAGGGAAACAAAGGAAGCGTAAGCTGTCGATTCCGATTAGACGATTCGTATCTCTGTTTTGTGAACGTGCATCTTGCCGCCGACTCGAACCAAGTGGACCGGAGAAACCAGGATTTCAACGAAATCTGCAAAAGGACGAAATATACTATCACCAGCGGCGGCGTTGCAGATATTCGCGAATACTTGAAGGCTAATCCGTGGGTACCTTCAAATTTTGATTTAGTATCGGCGCCGTCATCTCCATCGCTTAATGTGCTGGGAATGTTTGATTCAGAGTAAGTTTTTTCGTGTGTATGCGTATTGTATTTGAAGCGAGGATCTGTTTTGTATTTTCTTCAATTTTTTTTTTTTTTTTTTTTTTTAAGTAATTTTATTTTAATGGGCGATTTAAAAAATGGGGTTTAATTTTGTTATTGGGTCCAAAAAAAATTTTTGGCCCAAAAAAAAATTAAAAAAAATTTTAAAAAAAAC
>JADGJH010000679.1:0-11791 GCA_027596945.1 Physocladia obscura
GTTTTCTCACTGCATTTATACTTATTATTATCATTTCCTTTTTTTATTATTATCCGTATTATTATTAGCCTCCTCAGAAGAAACAATTTTTAGATGTCTTTTCTAAACTTATATCCTTACCAAAAATAAAAGTCAGTGCAAAATCATGAATTTTATTTTGATTTGGAAAAAAAATTTTATTCATTGGCCACCAAAAGCTAAAACAGTGAAATTGTTGCCATCTGTATAAAAAATATTCAAAAAGTGAAAATCAAAAAATTGAAAAATAAAATAAAATTTACCTGGATCACGGGCAATAAACTGTTTAACAACCTCAACAGTTTTGGCCAAAAACGCGTCACCACCATCATCATCATCAGCAATAACACCATGTGACACAGGCCCATCTTTCCGGCCATCAAGCTCCCATAACTGCCCCGCCCGCGCAACAAACGCAACAAAATGCAAATCAACATCATCGTGCGCGTCAGGGGTGTCAGTTTGCGCGAGCTGCGATGTGGCAACGGCGGTATGGATCGCCTCGAGGTCATCTGCCGTTTCGAGCGCATGCGCGCGGGCTAGTGGATTCAACGGCGCGAGCGTCGTAAGGAGCCGCGCCAACGGCGATGGCGACGACGCGGGAAAGTGGGTTGTGTTGTTACCTAGCGCGTGGAGGAGGGCGATTGTGCCGCATGCGTTTGCGATTGTTTGTTTAATGAAAAATGGGGCGGAGGCGGCGGCGGCGGCGGCGTTTTCGACGATTGGAACGACTGTTCCGATATTTGTGCCAGTGTTGTTGGTTTCGCTGCTTGCGGGGAAGAGAAGCAGCACGGCGCGGACTGGTCGCGTCACGAACGAAAGGGATTCGCTGTCTAATCCCCATACGTCGGAAAACCCTGCACCCTCGTTAAGATGCACGCCCAGTTTGGCTGTGTATTCGTTCAGAACCTGGCAGTTTTCGTGTTGTGTTGTGTTGTGTGTTGCGTTGTGTTGATTGTGTCCGCGATTGAACGTCCCGAATTTCAAAAAGCCCCGTCAATTATGCATAATTAGTTTTGCTTTCAAAAGTCTGGTCGTCGGTCGGCTCTTACATCGGGGTTTGATTCAAGCGGCAACCAATACTGTGTCATTTCTTTTCAGTTAATTTTTCGATGCAGACATCTTGCCAATTTTGAAGGAGTTATTTCTGTAGTTACCTATTCGACAAATTGGAGCAAGAGAGAAATTTGACAGCGTTTTTTGTGGGTGTGTGTATGTTTGTGCAAAATTTATTTCACTTCCAATAATGAACTTGTGTTTGCGTTTAACAATATTGAACATAATTATGGTTAGATTACGGAAGATAAAAATGAAAATAGATGAAAAAAGATCCTCCATATCCTCCATTTCTATAAACTTATCAAGACCATCTGGGATTGCCTCAACGACCTGTCTGCAGTCTACGCACCAGATGATAAGGTTTTACTGAGTAAAAAATCAACAAATATCAGATATTATGTTCCAGATCAAGAAAGACGGATACAAGTTGAATACGTCATACATACATCGTTACTATTGTTGTAGTTTCATTCCTTTTTTATTTTTTCAGTTCGAATTTTTTGTGTTGGTTCTATTTATTTTCAGTACAAAAATTTTCTTTTTTATTGTATAATTATTCATCAGGCACAAGAAATCAACAATTGTTCATGCAAAGAGAAGTTCGAGAATGAAAAAAAAAACCAAAAGTAAGACTCAAAAAGAAATGAAACAGGAGTGAATGAGGCAATTTCATAAATCAAAAAGAAAACGGGATAAATGTTGAATAATGGCATAGAGAGAGAGAGATAACGAGCAAGAACAGAAAAAGAAGCTGGTCTTTTATTGCTATTATTATCTCCGTGCAAAAACAATTGCTAGAATTGCTTCATGGATGCGAATCGTGCCCAAGAAATAAAAAAACATAATAACCACAAACACAAGATAATGTTCCGCACCAAGCCCGAAAAACACTCTGTCCAAGAAATGCGTCCGTTTACACAAGACTTCATAGTCGCCATACTTGGAAACCTCTTTGCCAGCATGCGTGAACCGTGCCCCGCCGAGACTCGGTGCAACACGACCAATCACCAACGCTCCGAGTCCGAGACTTCCCGGATCCATTAGTCGTGTTCGAGCAATATAGTGCTGATTTCCGTACGCGTCACAGCCGCCTGAAATAGCTTGCCGTGGCACGGCACCCATCAGCAGCTTGCCGCTCTGCACCCATTCGTATTCAGATGAATCGGCGAGGATCAGTACTTCGTGGTCGTATTCGATGGGAAGTTCGAGACCTTCCCAGTTTGCTGTCATGATGCCTTTGGCAGTTGTGTAGCCAATTTGGAGGGTTTCGCCAATTTGACAACGTGAAATGAAGGTTGGCGTGCCGTCAACAGTGTATCCGAAGGGAACAGCAAATGGCGACAGTTTGTTGTTGCGGACAGGATGCCAGTTGTCGTTTGTGATTTTGAGGAATGGGAAAGATTGCTCCTGGAAGTCAGAGCTAGTGTGGATTGTTTTTTTGTTTTTACAGATAAGTGAATGCAATACCAGATTATTTACAAGTGTTACTTACTCGATAATGACGACTTTCCGGCCTGAGTCGTCCTCCTCTAAATCTAGCAAGATACGACCACGTAGCTTTGCATAGACAACACTCCCGCCTGCAGCACCGCCTGAGAGGGCATCGGCAACCTCGAGATGCAGGGGAGTGAATTCGTCATACTCCAATCGCTTTGAGTTTTCGGGTGGCCGGTCCTCGGAAAAGCCTGCAACGTCTAACTGGCCGTACAGCTTTGCGACCATTTCGCTGCAAAAGATTTCCTTCGAGGGCTGAGAAAGCAGATTGCCAACGGCGGGGATCGAGGCGAGGCGTTCGCGCATCCGCACGACACTTGAATACAGGTCCTGGGAAGCGGCGGCAAATTGCGGCAGCGGTATGAGTGGGTAGCCCCAGTGTTGGTGGGCGGCGTAGAACGCGAGCAAGCGATGCCGCGTGCTGTCGAGGTCGCTTAGTAGCCGGTCGCGCTCGGCCGGGTTCAGCTTCAGCACGGCCACATCGCCCACCACCTCGTCCACCACGGGCACCCATTCGCGGATCTGCGGCCCGATGTAGAACCCCAGCGTCTGGCTTACCGGGTGGTCCACACACAATATCCGCGAGTACTCGTAGATTCCCAGTATGTTTCCGCACAGTATCGACTCGAACAAGTACAGCTTGTTGTCCTCCAGGCAGTCCAGCGGCAACACGTTCTTGTCCACAAGGATTCCTGGAGAGTGTTTTCAAATCACTACCAATAAATTAACACAAAAGTATTTGTCATACCGCTATGGGTCCATAGCTTGTGGAATCGCTGCTTCGATCCTAAGCTCGGAACCACGAATACTGATTCGACTTTCGAAATGAACGACGACACTGGATCATTTCCGCAAAATCTACATTCACCATTGTTATACAATTCAGTTTATAATCAAAATTAAAATGAAAAACGAAACAGATGAACAGTAGAAATAATTACAAAACAGTGTCCAATGCCTCCAGTTTACGGTGCGTGATGTTTGCCGTGCTCTTTCGATATTTTTTGTACATGCTAGTTTGTTGTAGATCTGTCAGCTTTTTCGCAATGAAATGCTTGAATATAGAATTCAAAAACAGACAAATTCACAATGATAATTTATTCAGATGGATGAAAAGTTTATCATGGAAGGTTCACAATTAATTAGAATAAGAAGGAGCGAGCTGCAAGAGGGATGGTGGATGAATCAAGTGACGTGTTGGTGAAGTGACGTGTGAGCAAAAGTTGATTTGATATTATTATTCCCGATCAACGAAAAAGAAGAAAAGGGAATGCTGCGACAACAAGCAATTCGGGCAAGTGGGGGCGCGTGTGGGCGCGTGAGTTCGGCCGTGGGGCTGGGGCGGCGCGCGCTGAGTGCGCTGGGGCCGTCGGCGTCGTCGGCGTCGCAGCCGCAACGGAACACCGCCGTCTCGGTCCTCACCAACGGCCTCACCGTGGCGTCGACGCAGACCCAGGGCCACTTTGTCACCGTCGGCGTCGCGGCGAACGTCGGCGCCGCCTTCGAGTCGCCTTCCTTCAAAGGCGCATCGCACCTGCTGGACCGTCTGGCTTTCAAGGTCTTCTTCTTTCTTCTTTATCCTATCCTATCCCTTTCCAGTTATCCAGCCCCCTAATCCTCCACGACCATCATGCAACAGTCCACCGCTTCTATGCCCGCCGCTGTACTCCTGCAGGCCGCTGAAGCCGTCGGCGGGAACATCGGCGCTCATTCGTCGCGTGAGTCCATCATGTACCAGGCTTCAGTCTTTCCAAAGCACTTGCCTGAAACAGTGGAGATTCTTGCCGCCACCGTAAAGTACATATAGCAACCCCTCCCATTTTTCCGAAATTTGATCCGTTTGGCTTCCAGAGAACCTCTGTTTTTGTCCGAAGAACTTGATTCAGTCAAGCAACAGATTGCCTACGAAATAGACGCTATGCAATGGAACTACGGCGCATTGCTTCCCGAACGCTTACATCAACTAGCTTTCGGGTCAAAGCTTGGAAACTCTCCTGACAAGTAAATATTGACCCCACAATTTTCAAAAATAACAACAAAAACAGGTACTCGATTCAAAAAGTCCGACACGCAAACGATATCCCCAATCTCTGCATTCCATCATCGCAATTAGGAAATCAACTATACTGCGACGATCCAATGCGTCTCTCAAAAATATCCCCGAAAATCCTCAAAGACTTCCACTCACTCTGGTTCACTCCAGACAGACTCGTTGTCGCCGGCGTCGGCATGCCACACGACCAACTCGTTGAACTCGCCGAAAAAAACTTTGGTGCTATGAAGCCTGCAACCCCCGAAATCAAACAATTGCAGAAACTGGAACTCGCGATTGCCGCGCAAACAAAATATACTGGTGGAATTTGTGTTGTCGATACTACAGGGCAGCCCGTTTCACCTAATCCTGATGATCGTTTGTTGACGCATGTTTATATTGCTTTTGAAGCGCCGGGCATGCTAGATCCCGATGTGTACGCAATGGCCACTCTTTCCAGTTTACTTGTATGCTCCTTTTTATTTTTTGCATATGATTTTAATGAAATGAGCGGAGCGATATGTGCGTAGAAAAATGAACAGGAAAAAAAAAAATAATTAGCAAATAAGTTAATGCAGTGAAAAATCAATATAAAAAAGAGTAATCAAAAATTATTCCAAGTGCAAAAAATAATAGTATAAATTTTTCTTTCAGGGCGGTGGTGGATCATTTAGTGCAGGTGGTCCTGGTAAAGGAATGTACACTCGTCTGTACACCGAAGTTCTAAACCGATATCATTGGGTCGAAAGTTGTAACACGGTATTATATCACTCGCGATATTAAATTAAATGCAAATGCTAAATTGTCGTTTTTGTTAAACAGCTTTCCTTCTCATATCAACCAACATCATTATTTGGAATAACTGCTTCCGTGCCACCAAGTCCCGAAACACACGCACATATTCTCCCAATCATGCTCTCCCACTTCCACCAATCCACATCCGCCGCGTCGCTATCACAAGTCGCTCTGTCACGCGCAAAGAACCAGCTGAAATCAAACTTACTCATGAGCCTCGAAAGTCGCACTGTAGAGCTCGAAGATGTGGCGCGGCAAGTGATGGCGCAACAAGGAACACGTGTGGATGTTGGCGAAATGTGTCGCCGCGTGGACTCTGTGACGGCGGACGACATTGCACGCGTAGCACAGCGAATGTTTATGGGCGTTGATTGCCAAAGTCCGTTTAAAGTTGATGGGGATGAAGGGGTATTGCAGCATTGGAAAAGAACTGGAGATGGGGGCCCAACTGTGATTGCACATGGGCCCATGTTTGGAGACCGCGATGCAATGTATTTGTTAGATGAGCGCGTAAGGGAGTGGGGGCTGGGGGGCGATGCGTTTTTGAAGAGTGGGATGAAGGGTGGCAATGCTTCTGCCAGTGTTGCGAGTCGGCAAGGAAGTGGGTTTGGGCGAGCTCTGGGAAGTCGTTTGTTTGGCCGGAATCTGTGATTTGAGCTTTTTTCTTTTTGGTTATTTTTCTTGATGATGGTGATTGTTGTTTTGTTTAACAAACTTTTTTGCAACTTTTTGGAACAAAAATTTCCCTTCGGCTTTCATGTTGGTACTTTTAAAAAACGGATTTACAGTCCTGAAAATTCACAAGAGATCTACACAATGTATGGCCAAAAATTTCCTTCCATACCAAAACAAAGGGGAAAGAAAGAGAAAAAAGAAAGAAAAGGGAAAAGGGAAAAGAAAAGAAGAGAATTTTTTTTGCTATTATTGTCAACAAGGAGTATTGGCGCTGGCACTATGTTGCATTCTAGTTTTGAAGTTGGACAACGATTAGAGCTAACGCGATTTTTTTCATCTTTACATAAGTCTATGTTCTGTTCCTTCCAAAGGAACAGAACAACAACAAAAGTTACCGGAGTTGCAGAGAACATTGAAGTTGCAATCCACCATATGTATATTGGCTTGCTTTTAAAAAAAATTTTTTTTACCATAAATTCTACTAAGACCAATCTTCGAAAATTTTAACCGATTATGCTCACTGGTATACCCGTAGAAAACATGTTGAATTTGTCACAAAGTCGAATCAACGCATTCCATGCAATTTATTTCCGTGAAAAGCACATGACTCTAACGCGATTCACTCACAAATTGAACTCAAGTTGATTGGAATTTGCATGCAATTGCTTTTTCTGGATGAAGTTTCTTTTAACAATTTTCAAACTTTGAGCATATATATTTAAAGTAGAGAAGCTAAAAGTTGAGCCGCGAAACGGTTTTTACTAGTATTATTATTATTTGAAATTTTTGTATTTATTTAAAAAAAAAAATTTAAAAAAAAAAATTGGAACAACGTCGCTCTACGCCAAAGCCGCGGCAATTGCCTCTCTGGCAGCTTTTGGCTGGAAATCAGCATCATAAGGCAAAGCATCTCCATATCCAGAAAACACTGACGGGATCCACGAAAACGCGTCCGAAATTCCCCATGTCTCAATTCCAACGCACGATGAAACTGCCAAACAAGCGTTTACGACAGTTGTATAATCCGCTGCTTGTTGTGCCAAGTCTGTAGCTGAAATTGGCGTTGGTGCGCGAATGTCCAGTTCCGTGATCGCAACTTCCACTCCAGTCGACGCCAGCAGAGCCAAATTCGATGCAACAGTGGACGGGAGGCTGCCAACAACCAAATGTCCTTGACTGCCAATTCCGTCAATTGGAACTCCTTGAGCGCGAAGTTTGGTGACAAGATTGGCCATGGCCGTGGCTTTTGCATCGTATTCGAGATTATAGTCGTTACTGTAAAACGAAATCATAATTCAAAAGAACATATCCAAAAAAAATAAACAAACATGAAAAGTTTGACATCAGGATCGGCCGCACGTGCTGCATTGAAAGCAATGGGAATATACGCTTCGCCGATATGCTGGTAAAACGTGGTATTTCGGAATGTGCCGTCATCATTAAAGGCTTCGTTGACAACATCCCAGTGAATCACTTTTCCTTTGAAATAGCCAACAACATTGGTAATATGGTTCACCATAACAGCTGTCAATGTTTCATTTGTCCAAACACCGTCAGTGACCCACGGTGCAAGCTGACTGTACCAAACTAAAGTGTGGCCACGCACTTTCATGTTGTTTGCTGTCGCAAAAGCCAAGATTTCGTTGGCTAACGTGTACGAGAATACGCCTTGAGTTGGTTCTGTTGCAAACCATTTCATTGCATTTCCAGGGGTGGTGAGTCCGCACTGTGTGCCAGCTAGAGCCGCCAGGCTTGAGTTCGTGATTTCATCGTTGTCAACTGCACAGCCAAAGTAGATACCTCTTGCATCAGCCAGCGAACGCAAAGTTGCAGTCGAATTATTTGGAAGCCCTGTTGTGGTTGAAGCCGTGGTAGCACTGGTGGTCAATGTGGTTGTAGTTGTGGTAGTTGCGGTACTTGTGTCTGAGGTGCTGGTGACAGTTGCAGATGAAGTTGGAGCAATAGTGGTAGTAGTGGTACTCAACGGTGTTTCAGTGCAATCAGTACTAGGAATACACTGAGAATAACAGCTACTTTGAAATTGGCAAACAGATCCGGTTTGGCAGCAAGTTGGACCAGTGTAGTCAGTTCCACCGCATTGACCGTAGATATTCACGCAAGTTTGAGTATCAGCGAGGACCAGCAAAGCGCGCGTAGCCAGAAGGAGTAGTAAGCCAGTTATTTTTTGCATTTAATTTTGTTTGAATGATATCAAAACTCAGAATTTTTTTACATTAATTTCAGATTTGATTAGAAATTTTTGGCTGACACGAAGAATAAATTTCAGCTAAGTCAAAACGCTGTATTCAATTTTTTACCAGTTTTTAGGTTTATATTATAAAAATTTAATTAATGTTCACCAACGCTGAGAGAAACTGGATGTATGCTTTGTTGGAAATCAACTATGCACGTGACCAGACAGGTAATTTTATTAAGTGCCGCATAACATTCCTCTTAGATACTATGGGCAACGATTATTTTTAGCTTCGGACTAATTTTTATCTGCTCCAATTAATAGCTATGAGTGAGTTGCGGGAAAGTGAAAATTCATTTAAAACATACCAGCCCAATAGTAATTAAGCACTCAATTCGACTACAGCGAAACAGTATTGACTGACATACGCTGATAATTCATTTTCTCCTCGTTTTAAGTGTCTCATCTTCTACGTTACTCGTCATGATCCTCGTGAAAAGGCGCTGGCAGTAGGTCTCATAAGCAAAACTCTGACTCGACTTGGCGTTTCAGTCACTGGCATGCACTATTTCACTAATTGAAATTGTCATGTTTATGCTTTGATTCTTAGCAGTAATTGACGCGTCTCCCGACAACGCCGCAAATGCTACAAATCACGCTTGACTCCATGCTTAATTCGGATCCCGAAGCTCAAGTGTCTCTCTAATTCCGTGCAATTACAGCTGAAGAGCTCTTGCAGACTTTATTTTTAACTCTTGCAATTGACGCTTTTCCTTCAATTTTTTCACTGGATCAGCATTGAAGCGGGCAAATAATGAAGCCGAGTTGAGCACATACTTTCTTTAGGTCCTTTATGAAGTTTTTATCGTCGAAAAACGATCTGTCATCCATATTTAAGCAATTTGTGTTCTTGACGTTTTTCTCCTCAACCGTTATAGAAAATTTTCTACATAACTCAATGAAAACACACTTATTTTGTAAAACCATCAACCAGTTTGACCATCAAAAAACTTTCTGCATCAGTTGAGCTTCTGAAATTGCACTCGAATTTTTTCCTATTGAGTTTCAACACAGACTGTAATAAATTAGAAACAAATCTGCAAAAAATTCCTGGATGAATTAATAAAGTTGCTAGAATCCAGAGAAGTAGCACAGGAAAGATACTACAACGAAACGACTTATCCTGCTCCTGTCAGACGAGAAAGGAGCATTAAATTTTTGTCTGTTTGAAGTTTGTTCGCTTTCTTTCGCTTGTTTTGTTTGTTCGTTTATCAGTCATTAATATGAATCAATCAAAAAAAATTTTGTACTCAAAACTACAAAAGTTTCCGTCCCCAATGTTAGGGAATAAAATGATATAAAGACACACAAGTACAGAACAGAAAAAGGGGAATAGTACGGCGAGAAATATAAAGAAGAAAAAATGGGTTAACTGCAATACTGAAGAGAGAAAAAGAAAAAAAAGAAAGAAAGAAAGAAAAAGAAAGCAATTCAATCAATCGTTGAAAAACGGATCCAAAAGTATCATTGTGTTTACAATCATTACGGTTTGACTGAGCGGTCGGCTGTCAACTTGCAACTTCATTCGAGACAATTGATCTATTTCAAAAAAAGCAGTGTCAGAAATAACTTAATAAAATATGTTTTTCTTTTTTCTTTTCCTTTTTTTTCGCTTGAGTCTTTTTTTTTTACCAATACGATTGATGATCTCTGACTCTGTAAAGTGACCAAACTTCTGTTCCGGTGAGTCGCAATCATTGTCATTCATATCGCTATCAATACCATCCTCTAAACAAACACTTGAATCAATGCCGCTCCATTCTTGTTTCTGTCATTTTTTTTTAATACTTTTTTTGTAAAATGTTTTTTGTTTTACCTCAACCCAACAACACTGGTTCTCAGCATCATCGCGACGACGATGATACACCTCAATATCAAAATTTTTATCATTGTAATAGTCATCTTCAATGTTGCTGCTGGATGAGGCATTAGAATCTTCTTCATAGTCACCCGCGTCAGTGTCGTTTGTATCATCAATCTCGTCAAAAAATCTCAACCAACGACCAACATGGACAACATTGCCATCATCAAACGACGACGATACTAAAGGAGGGTTTCTAGTGTTAAATTCCAAAGCCAGGCCAAGATCACCAGTATTGTCATTATTACTATCATCATTCCCATCAACAGCCACATCATCAATATCGTACAGAGTGTCAATATCACCCATTGTTGACGCGGCTCGTTCGATCGGAGATTCTGTGTCCACATCGTCGCTTGGCGAAGACGGCACCAATACATCTGAGCTTTCAACTTCCAGCTCCATCGAAACTGCTGTCTCTTTCAGATGCAGTGTTTGAACAACATTGTATGTTGTTTGATTCTCTTTCGTCCGTTGCAAGTTATTGACGTATAGCAGATTCGGATCATCAAAAGCAGCAAGCCACACGGTGTTGCCATTAAGCGTATTTACAAACGAGTTGCTTGTTTTGGCTGAAGTGGTACTGACATAATTAAAATCGGAAAGCCGCTTTGATATACGACGAAGTTGCCGCTGTCGTTGCCGGGGAATGTCGCCGAAAGTTGTGTTTATGTTGCGCAGAGATTCTTCAATGGAAAGGTTTTGCAATAAAGGTGGCGAAGAAAGTGAAGCTATGACAGGAAGCAACGCCGGCACATTGGCAGAAGATACAGTAGTCGAAGATGATGGTGATAGTTGTTGCGCTAGTGATGGAGATGATAGCAATGTCGGATAGGAATCAGTTGGTGGTAACAGAGGCAAAAGAGATTTTCTCTTTTCAGATATTGCGAGAGTCATACAGCTCAAAGTAGAAGTAAGAGTTGGGATTGGAGAAGATGACGGTGATGGTATGGAAGTTGATGATGGTGTCGATGACGTTGTTGGGGTTGGTGTTAATGTTGTTCGAGTCCGAAAGTGTCCGAACGAAGATGGCGTTGGAGATGGCGATGAAGATGGAGATGAAGATGAAGATGGAGTCGGAGGCGACGGCCGTGTAAACGGGTGGCGTAGGAACCGCAACGCCTTGCTCACCTTGCCAACTATCCTCGTTTTCAGTGTTGATGGTGCGGGTGACTTCAGGGGCGCAGTCGAGCTGTCCGTAGTGCTGTCAGTACGAATTGTCCGGTTTGTTCGAGAAACGCGATGCCGAGACAAAGCCCGAGATACATGCCTAGACTCAGTCGCGGGATAAGCATTATAATTGGTCTCGGCCATTAACTGGCTGCCATCCTTTGCCGTCCCGAGAGTCGATTCGCTCGATTTCCACTTCGATTCCCGCAAGCCGTCTTTTTTGCCGCTGTCCACTCGAACGACTCGGCCACTGCCAACCGCTTTAGCCGTTGCTCTTTTCATTGGACAAACCACTCTGTTGGCAAAGCAAAAGAAATAAAGGCCCCTTATTTTTTCAGAAATTTTTTTCATAACAATAATTGCGTTGTTGCTATGAATTCAGATTGAAAAACGATGAAGGCAGGGTGAATTCAGGAAAACAGAAATAAGTGTC
>JADGJH010000680.1:0-15386 GCA_027596945.1 Physocladia obscura
TCAGAAAACTGTCACATCATCCCATTGATGTGATGTCACCAGTTTTCTAAGGGAAAAATGTCAAAGTGGTGGTAAATACACTATAAATAGTGATACCTACAGCAGACTTACAAATATACAAAAAAAATTGATAACTTGTAGTCTGACATCTCTTTCCCAAAAGCTTCCAACTCTACTCAACAAGCTTAGCTGTAGGTTCAACACCAAATCGACACAGACTCATTAAAACTTTTATATTGCAGAGTTAATAAAAAAGATGAAATAATGCACACAGTTTCAAAACTATTCAAAGTTTTGGGTCCATCTATGACATATGACAAGGATAAAGCTGTGACTGACCTGAAAACACAATGTTTCAAATGCACAGATGAATATGTTGCCAGCATTGATATGTTACAAAATTTTTGTGCAACAGTGAAAAGTTTGGTGCCTGTCTTTTTTCTCTGTTTTTAGGAATATCATTGAAGGATGACCCACCTGATGCCATTAAATTTGTACAAAGTCTAATTTAAATGCTCCAAATATGTAAGTACTGTAATTTTTTAAAATATTTCTGCCTGGGTATTTTTTTTTTGTTTTTTTTTATTTTATTTTTTTATTTGCAATTCTTCTGCTCTAATCCTGTTGATCCAATATTTTTGATACTTCTTTTAAACATTATTTTGAATTTTCTTGTTGTGTTTTTTGCTTTTGTTCTTTTTTTTTTTAAAAATATTTTATTGTTGGGTAGAATTTTTATTTTTTATTTTTTATTTTTTTCGCAATTCCCCTGCTCTCATCCTGTTATTTCCATATTTTTGTAACTTCTTTTTAACTTATAAGCCTGATTTTATTTATTGCTGTTATTGCTGTTAGTGTTTTTGCTGATTTCTGTCATATAGGTGGTTGTACTGCAGCTATTGAGAACCAAAGAGCAAGAAATCTGTTGGAGAAGGAGAAAAATTTGCTACAACAACAGAACTATTGGATCAAGCAATATTTTAAATACACAAATTTTCTTCCAAAATATGTGGAAATACTTGAATAAAGTCACAGCAAAGTGTGACCTTTTGTTCAAACTGATAAAATTACAATTGATTCTGCTGATCAAAACTTTATTCTGACCCAAAAGATGCTATTTCGTTTGATCACTTATCAATCAAAATATATTTCATCTGGACCATTTGCAGCATTTCTTTCAGCATCATTGCTCCATATAATGCTCTCAATCAATTTGGCAAAAAACTGTCTAAAAATCAACTCTAAGACAACACTCAATGTTGACATTTATCATCTGATACCACATCCACTAGATGAAACAAAAAAACTATTTCTTAATTTGGATTATGACCATCTGATTGCAAAAAACACAAGTCGCCATGTGACTGACTCAAACTATAAAGAAATTAAAACTGCATTGGAGCAAGTTTTGGATAAAGCATGGTTTGTTTGTGATGAACAAGATTTAAAACTTGGAATATTGGCTTTTCAGAAGAAACAATTGATGCAATCAAATGTCTTGGCAAGGTTGCCAAGGCAGTATAATTTTTGCAACTTCTGAGGAATTTTTACCGAGCTTTAGATGAAAGCAGAATTGTAGACAAAAATAGAATTCAATATCCTCAAGATCTTGAAAACTACATTATCAAAAAATTTGGTGCCAAACTTGCTTCTGTGACAAGTTGTGATAAATCACATTATCAAGGGCTGCCTTGGCAAGAAATTCTGCCACTGCTGGTAAATGTAAGGAATTTTAAGCTCCTATGCAATGAAATTATATCAGAAACAGCCAGATCAAATGCAGTTCTTTTTGTTTGCCAGGCTGCATTTAGTACAAATTACGTTGAACAGGTGAGAAAAATTATTATGTTGAATTTTTGTTGAATCAAGTAATAATTTTTCAGTCACACATGAATGTGTAATCAAATTAATGGTCAAGGTAGATTAGATAAATCTCCAGCTGATTTATTGAAGTTAAGTTGTGGGTAAGCAGCATTTATTAATGATGATGATATTAATTTCAGCCTTGGATTAAACAATGAGAACAAGTTAGTAATTTTTTTATTTTGCAACAATCAAAAATGTATAAATCAGAATTAGCACATATTCACTGAAAGGCTCAATTGAGAAAATCAATGAATGAAATGTTGAAAAAGAAGTGCAAACTAACAAATCAGACTAATATTTAGCATAAGCCCCATGTTTGCACTGTTGCAAAAGCAAGAGCTCATCAAAAGTTAAGTGAGTTGAACAAAGAAAATTAAACACCTTTACTTGAAGTAAAAAGTCCCTTGCATCTTTGCTTTTATTAATAATGTGTTGGGTTCTTCCTGTCCTCCTCATTGCAATTTGCAAGATCATCAAACAAAAGCTTGGTCATCAGCTCAAAACTGGGTCATCAGCTCAAGGCTGGTCCATCAGCAAAAGCTGGCATCAGCCAAAGCCAGTAAGCAGTGGAGAGTCATTGACCCTGCAACATCTGTATTAAATAATTGAAACTCACCACAGCAACGCAATGGGAATAGGTCCAGAATAAACTCAGGAATGTCTGAACCCTGGTTAGGGCCTGAAAATAGCCAGATGGCATTATTTACGCTCTGGAGATAAATAGATAGAACAAATAAAAACAGGTAAGTATGGTTAATAAATACAAACACAATGTTTTTTCTTTTTTCCATTAAGATACCAAGTACCACTAGCAACAAGAACCTTCTCTTTACACTCAGGCTGCACTCTGTCAATGCCAGCATCTAGAGCTGCCTCATCACCCATTGCCCTGGTTGCCTGATTGTGTCCTGTCACCTGGGGGTAAACTTCTCTTCACAAGCTTGTATTTGCTGGTCCAATCATCAGGCAGTCCACTTCATTTCTGGCAATACCGGCACCTCCTAGTCCTGGGGAATATGCCATCCAGGGGATGGTGCACTAAAAAGGATATCCACTAACTCATTCCACAGCATGGCTAGATCTGTCCCAAGTGTTATGGAAGGCAGGGGGTGGAAGGGGTGTATAGAAAAGATTGGCACTTATCCCTTGGGCTACTGTGAGTCCAGTACAACAACCCCAAGTGTCACTCTCATGGTGGAAGACCTGCAGTGGTGCAGAGACACCAATTGAGCTTGATGTACCACTGGCCTCGCAGAGCTGTTTGCATCCTGTGAACAACACACCATTTTTCAGAACATCTTCAATTTATTATTTCAAAACCCAAAGAAAACCAAAAACATGAATATTCCAAAAGAACCAAACAGACAACCAATAAATAAATAAAATTATATACAGAATATAAATAAATAAATATTTACAAAAATAACCATCAGAGAAAGTCAAGGAGTTTTGAACAAACTCAACCATTATGTCAGAATCTCATACAGTGTGTTTGCAGCATAAAAATTAATGTACAATTTTGATGTTGAAATATTAACTTAGCAGAAAAATTATATTTTTGAGTCAATTATTTAACCTAATTGTACAAAATGAGCACAATTTGTTGCCATCTACATTATGATTGTAACTTCTGTTTCATGACAGAAATGGTTTGTTCATTAATTGCGATGTTCAATGTGGTCTTTGAATATGGTCTCTGTAATAAAGAATCAAGTCCTGTAAACTAATGTATATTATTTGTGAGCAGAATGCTGTTTATTAAAAATGCAACTCAAATAAAGTAAATAAAGAGATGTAGTATAATGTACCTATTATTTGTGAGCAGAATGCTAATCACAAATAATAGGATATAATTTTCTCTTGTTGCAGAACAAGCCAAGGAGATCTCCAAAATTTCTGGAGAAAGGCCATTTTGGCTTTTTCCACTTTGTTGACTGTATTCTGTGACCCGGCGCTGTTTGCCATGGCTTCCAAGAAGTCCACAAGTCCATTTTCCATACAGCTAAAATCCATACTACCTTTGACACAATTTTATATGTCAATAATACCCAAGGTATGTACCAAATATATTGAGTATGTATATGAAGTGAGGTCATAATTTTTTGATGGGAAAATAGAAAAGATTAATGGGAAAACTCAGCATATGTTTATACTTTACATTTATACACAGTTAGATCTATTATTATTATTAAATATATGTTATTATTTATTAAATATTATGAAAGAAATAATTAAAGTTTTATTTCTTTCATGGTGAAATTCCAAAATGGGAATAAAATTGTTTTAACTTTTCACATTTTAATAATTTCTTTTACTAAAAACTTGGTTTTGTGATCAAAGTTGGGCATAAGAAATGAGACATCAAATTGGGCAGTTTTTAAATCTAACAAAATTAACGTTTATTTACCGATTACACAAGTTCAACAAGTGCATATAGCTCTACATATAATATGTATATATGTATACCAGTAATAATAAAGAACTACACTAGGTTTTCTTTTGATTATATATATTTTGAACAGAAATTATGCAAAAGTATGAATTAACTCCAAAATTCATCTTTGTCAATCTTAAATTAAGTAGAAAAAATTAAGAGGATAGTAATTCAGGAATGACAGAAAATTATATGACATTTATTTAGAAAAAAAATTTTAAGACTCAGCTAATTTGAGTGCAGCTTGCAGCATTGAAATTAGCATAAAATTTTGATCCAGAACATGATTCAAAATGTCAGAAAATAAATATTTTTTTTGATATCACCATTAAGCATTATTACCCCTTGCTAACTTCTTCAATTTTCCTTAAATTGCAGCCAAACTAGCAGCAATAAAATCAGCATGAAATTTTGACATAGAACAACTTTACACCTGTTCTCCAGTTACTATTTAGCAATTTACTTTAAGATCAATGCAAATCTATCACTGAGAGGATCCATTTGTTGATACGTGTTACTTGAAGTTATACCCTGTAATGAATGAGGGATAACATTCTTTACATTAACATCCAATTTTGTATCCAATCTATTTTGTTACTACAATAACATACAATCTATTTGAATACCAATCTGTTTGGTCTTTATGACATTTTTGGTATGCAAGATTGTTGCAATCTCTGTTTATGATTGTGTATGGTAAGGATTTTTAGCAAGAATTCTTTTTTCTTTATCCTAGATTTTCATTGTTCAAAATCCTCAATCACAAAAATTTCAAAAACAGTCTTTAAATAAATCTTGCATTTTTCTCCCCATACAAAACTTCCTTGTATTAATACAAAAGCTACTGCTTAATGACAAAAATGACAAGTCCACTGTTTTCTTTACTTTTTAAGCAAATTGAGTGATTTCTTTCAATAAAGAGGGAATTCATCTTTCAATACAGCTTGAATCTTTTACACTTCAACAAAGATGACAAGTTTATGTCAGCCTGGCAAAGATTGGAACTGATTCTTGATTGGATTTTACTCAGGGTTCTTCAATAAAGCAGAATAGAACTATCTGCTGGTCTGCACAGCCGGTTAAAATAATTTATGCTGTTACATTCAAATATATGGCTGTCCATGCTCCTGCTTAACAGGGATGGTGAATTATCTGGCATTTCCTAATCCAACTATGCTTCACTGAATTTTGTACTTTGTTACCATTCCAATTGAATGAAAATTGATTAAAAAAATGATGAATCCTCCATCTGCAGATTTTGTTCAAGTGGAATATGAAGGTGGTAAAAAATCTTGGAAGTGGCATTATTCTTAAATAAAAAATTGAAATAGAAACAAGCAATAGTGAAGAAAAAGAAACAAAAAAAAAAGAAGAGAAAATAACCAAATTTTCTTGTGTATCTAACAGATAGTAATCACATCCTAGAAACCAATACAGCTCTGTTAAAGAAGTCTTGATGTTGATTTCTGTAGATAATGCTTATTCAAAGAAGTGCATACAGTGTTTTATTATTAATGTGTAATTGAGCACAATAAAGTGGAATTTTAGTTAGAATCTTATTATTTATTTCCTAGAATGAAACTTCTACAATGCCCAATTCCATACCTCAAAAAAACTTTTGTGCCTCAATTCTTATGCCTCAACATTAATTTAAAAACCAATTTCTTAGCAAAAGAATTTTTTCAAATGTGAAAGACAGAATTAGAACATTTTATCCCCATTCTTGAATTTCACTGTGAATGAAAATAATATTTCTATTCACAATTTTACATTATCTATTATTTAACATATATTCAGCTTATATAACATAATTTATTTCTAAATCTGACATGTTTTTGTCAAAAGATGGGTTGGAAGCAAAAGACTCAAAAATAAAATCATTATTTTTTGTGTTTCAAAGGCTCCAGTAAGTTGCAGAAAATAGTTGAAGATTCTGCTGGCAGCTGTAACAGCTTGAGTCAACTAAGTCTATTGATACTAGGAATATCAGAACTAAATGGCAAGAGTTTGAATAGGAGTATGAGATTTAGTTGAAGTTGAAGTTGAAGTTTAATACCTGATGAATACTTTGTTTTTATTTTAATAAGACTTATAATAAAGAAAAGAAACAAAAGAAGTTGGGGTTAAGTAGTTTTTAAAGTAGAAAGAAAAAGAAAGAAAAATAATAAAAGACACGTAGAAAGAAAAATGGTTGGAAAGTGCTTGGAACTCATTTGAATTGTTTTTGAATTCTTGAATCATAGGCTTAAGAAAATTTTAGAAAATTCTTTGCAAATTTTTTGCAAGCAATTCAGTCCAAGTATCTTCACAGCTGAAGATGTTCCAGCAAAAATGGTTACTAAAACGTGGATGCAGTGGTTGATTTTTCTCCTGTTGTCTTCAGCCCAATCAGAGGAGAAGCAATGAAAAATCAAGTTGCATATTCCATATTTTGTTGCAAATCAGAAAGGAATTTTCAACCCATGATTTCCAAAATGAAAAAAAAGACCAATTTTCGAAGTCTAATAACTTATGCTCCAGATCGGCTGTGCGTCATTGATTCTTTTTTTATAACTATTCTAAATATATACTATTTCCATACGTCTCAATTATCAAATAAAACATAACAACGAGTAAAAAAAATTTAAAAAAAAAAAAACACACTTGAAAGTGCTCCAAACAGTAACGCTATTCTTTAAAGAAGAGGTTTTATTTCCAAACATCATTATAAGAGATTTTCTGATCATATTCAACCAACCCACCAATGCTTTACAACGGGCCTTGAAGCATCGGAAAAATGTAATTGCTCAGTTCTGTCTTGTCGTGAACTGCTTTGTTGACTTTGATTCTTTTGCGTCGCGACATGAGAGCTGCAGTCAACGCTGGTTGCAATGGTTGTACTTGGGGCAACAACGTTGTTCCTTCCAATCGATAAGCGTAGATAAGAAAATAGACTCGAAGATGTTATTGCGTGTGACCGTGCTGATGATGCAATGTAATTCGATTGTCTTGTTTCTTTGCTGATGATAACAGGTGTTTCAGAGTTATTGTTCATTTTGATCGCAAAAATTTTATTTCAAGAATTCACTCAACCTGAACAGCCAACAATTCCAACTCTTCCAAATCCCATCCAATACTGCTTTTACTCAACTCATAGTGATGAATCTCACTCCCAAGCTCTCTAATAATCTTGTCGTTGCACCAACTGCTCTGAATCCACAAGCAATAATCCTCCAGATACAACCGATCAAACACAAAACAAGCATCATCTCCACGCATCAGCCGCCGCACCCCCAACAAAATCTTTACCAACGCGCGTTTGCCCAGCTTAAACAGGATTGCAACATCATCCTTTACACGTGTACAGAGCGCAAAATTCCGGTACAATGGGTACGCCAGGGCGCGACGCACGCATGCAACCAGCGTTTCGTGCAGTGTGCCGAAACTCTCGAATGTCGATAGAGTCGGACTCAGCTTTGCGACTGTCCAAGCACTTTCGACTGTCGATTCACCTTCCATTGTGCGGTGGTCATAGCAGTATGCGAAGCAGAGGTCAACGAGCCCTAGATATAGCGATTTTGTAACAGTGCGGGCTTCGGTTTCGAGAAGGAGTTTTCGAGTTGGGAGGGAGATCATTTCTTTTTGTTCTTCGGTCGTAAATGGTAACCAGTCGTTGATGTCATTAGAGGTGGAAGTGACGGTGTTTGTTTGGTTTGATTGGCGAGGATCTTTTTGCAGCAAAGAAGAGGGTGGATTAGGAGTGTTGGATAATATCGTCGTTGATTCTGATAGTTGGTTTGGATTTTCAGTGGTTTGCTGATTCATTGTAATGTCTTGGATTGATTCTAACATTATTGCATGATCGCTAGCAAATTTCAAGTTTTCAATATGCCTTGTGATGTTTCCACTTGAACTAATCATATTCAGAGAAATAGGTTCTTCGGGGTTTACCGGACTTTCAGATTTAAATATAGGTGTTTCAATTTCCGACATTATGGAAGCGGTGGGGTTCAGTTTTGCATGTTGCTGGATTTTTTTAAGAGATGTCCAGAATTCTGGTTTGAATTTTATGATTCGCTCGATGTCTTCTGATTGATTCATAAAATCAGATCTATTTACGGTGTCAATTATTTAATAAAAACATATATACTAATGAATAATATATTGTGGCGCACATGTAATATTCTTCATCAAATTTAGCATCTTCTTTTTCGATACGTTCAGTTCGGCGTGAATCTGGGGTCGATTTATCAATGTTATCTATATCGATTATATCGCGACCAATTTCAGCAACATGCGACGCAAATCCAGAATATGAATTATTGAATCCATATTTTACCCCTGTTATTAAATCCTTGGGAAAATATTCAAAACAATACAAACAAGAAATAAATCGCCTTACCGATTCAGGCAATTCTTGCGGCAACATCCAATCGAAACCTTCGTCCATTTCATCTTCCTCTTCCTCCTCATTATTATCGTTTTCAGCCATATAATTATTACCACCAATTTCCTCAATCATTGGCCGGCCCATCAAACCACCAGTCTTTGTAGACACTTTATTGACCGAAGAAGCAATAGCAGCAGTTGCAACAGTCGCTGTACTTCCCCTCCCAGTCACCAGCAGTTTCGCCAGCAAATCCAGGTCCTCGAAAAACAGACCTGGCTCCTTCTTTGGCAGCGAGACTGTGATTTCGCCGCGGCTGACATCATAGCGAGCAGTTTCGTGGCCGTTTTCGATGATCGCGTGTGGAAAAGTGAGGCGGAGAAAGTACGGATGAATGTGAAGCTTGAATTCGCAATCGTCGACAAAGAATTCCACATCAGATCCCTTGATTAAAACAAAAATCGGGATGGGTAGTTTGTTCGGAATCCATGAAATATATTGTTTTGGAATTACGCACTTTTACGTAGGGTGTTTTAATTGTTAGGATGACAGCATCGTCTGTTTGCGTTGTTGAGAAATGTGGTGTCAACATTTGGGAAAAAAATCGAAAGAGAAAAAAATATATACATTCAATTGTCTTTGACTTTTTTGTCCACAGGTATACAAATCCACAATCACATACAGAACCGACATGTGATTATCAGAAGGTGATTTCTCAAGGTTTATCTGCATTACATTTTTACTTTAAGGTACCTCAACCGTCCACCACCCCCTTTTAAGCCTTATCCAAAGTAAAACACTTTAAGTCAAAAATATGTTCATAAAATGTTTTCAGAATTTTTTTTAAGCTCACTGTCGTTCTTTACAAGAAACACCGACCAGACAAAAACAGACCAAAAAACAAAAAACCAAAAAAGAGAGAAAAAAAGACAATAAATCTGTATCTGTAACTGGCCGGTTCAACGGTCTAAATGCAGCCCTGGAAAGTGAGTAAGTGCGCGTAAGAGAGAGAATACGTGGTGTAGTTGGATAAAGGTTATGTACACATCATGACATTAAGGACACGAAGGCAAAAAAAAAAAGGAGAAAAAAAAACGCAAACTGCCCCAATTAAAAAAAAAAGCAAAAAAAGACAGAGTCCATGTGAATTGAACGTAGTGTAAATTGTCCATGAGAAGTACAATAGAAGTGATTGAGTGATTGAGTGAAAGATAGTGAGCGAGTGGAATAAAACAAGCAAGTCCGTACTCAAAAAAAAAAAAAAAAAATAAGGTGAGAAGTCATGAAAAATTGTGAAAATAAACGAAAGAAAAACAGCGAGAAAGACAGAAAGGAGATCTCCCAGTGTCCCAAATAATTCAAGAATCAAGATCGTCCTCAACACCCGAGAAAACAGAAGAAATAGTTCCATCACTTTCATTTCCGGTGTCGATTCCAAAATTCTCGTCAATCATCGTTACCGCCACCATAGCTCTCGTCGCTTCAGCGACTGCCGCCGTTTTTACTGTCGATCCCAAGATCTTGTCTCCATGCAAAGTACGGATATGACGCTGCAAATCATGACGCCGCGCAAACGCGCTGTGGCACTTCGTGCATTTGTGTGGACGCTCGCCAGAGTGGCAGAACATGTGGCTTTTCAAATTATATGCGCGTGGAAAACTCTTGTCACATCCTTCGTATGGGCAATCGAACACTTTCAACACCTTGCCGCGACGTTTGCTACTGCTACCACCCACGTTGTTCATACTTGTGATGAGTGCTGCTGCGGCTGAGCTAGTTGTCAATAAATTTACTTTCCCTGATGCGAACAGCATGCCTGAGCCAGAACGGTATCCCATCGCTTGAGGAGTTTGCGCGGTAAACATGGCCGCTTTCCTCCTGAGTTTCGGCGACGCTTCAACTTCGGTGGCCTCAGAGTCCGAGAAAGACATTTGTGCAAGCGATGATTTCGGCTTTGGCGGCGGTTTTTCTTCAGAGTGCGAAAACAAGTGGCTTTTGAGGCCAATAGCGTGCGAAAATGTCTTGTCACATCCAGCGTATGGGCACGGGAACGTTTTGGCTCGGCGCGACGATGTAGATGGGGGTGTGTAGACTGAAGCGGGAAGATTACGCGGTAAACGTTTTGAAGAAGACTTTTTCAAGGGTTTTGGGATGGCAACACTATCAAGTTTTGATTTGCGACGAAGCCTTGGCGGAGATTCTGCTTCTGTCGCATCCGAGTCAACATGATCATCATACTCACCATTATCAATTTCATCATCATCTTCGACAGATAACGTTGGTTGTTTGGAGCAGGACGAAATGCGGCCGTTGCGCGCGAGATGCCGGGCGGTTTTGGTACGAGATTTTTTGGACACACAGGGAGTAACAGGACTGCAGACTGATATTGGCGAAGAAGCCGTAGCAAAAAAGGGAGTGGTAAATTCTTTCTCAGACTCGGCAGAAGTCAACATTGGAGAAATCGAGCCGACTGATTCAGACGAAAAGTCTAGTGGGGGGAAGCCAAATAAAGAAGCCTGCTTTAGCCAATCAACTGACAATTTTTCGTTATCAAACAGGAAATTGAGGGGTAAACTTGGGCTTTCAATGGAATCCTGATCTTGGCAGAAAGAAGACATGTCGTCTACAGAAGATTGGGCTAGTGATGGCGTATCGGAAGTAAAGCTTGCCACGGAGCGCAGAGACACGGGCTTCTCATCATCAGAATCAGAAGCTAGCCAAGAAGCGAAAGTAGCAAAAGAAATTCGCCTGGAGGAGACATAATATTTAGTTTGTGACCGAGCCAAAGTACTGGAATGTAAAATCAAGAAGAGAACACGAAATAGTTGGAGGAGACGGAGAGAGAGTGGAAGAATGCGAATGTATGTCCAGGAATGTCCAGCAGGATGAGAAAAAATAATAGGAAAAAAAATGATTTAGGATTGGAGTAACAAAAAACACTTACACATTCGAGAGATCAGTCGTTGGAGAAGATGTAATAAGAGATACGGAGTTGATTCCGCTAACGGCGCTGTCAATACGGGTTGGATTAGGCCAAAACGACGGATCCATTAAATTCTTGATCAGATTGGCAAGATCAGCCGACGCACCGGACGGAAGAAACGGCCCTGCATCAATGTCCATGTCCATACCTATACCCAAGTTCATGTTTAACATCTCCACCTGCGGCTCAGGTGGCGGCGCAAACGATGTAGTCTCGTTGTCAGTATCATTCTCGTTATCGTTCTCATCCTCGCTGTTGCTCATGCTCTCGTTGCTGTCGTGATCCTGCAGACGAGTGAATGCTCTGAGCAGCGCAGAGTCTGGCAGACACGTAAGATCGACTGGGCTGTAGTCGATAGCGTAGCTGGATGTTGTGCTTGAACCAGACTCATCTGTAATTAGATCTTCAAAAAAGAGACTTGCCGGCGTGAGTGAAGGACACGTGAGATTGTTGAGCACAGCAGCCATTCGATTTGATCTTGCTTGGCGTGTGAGTGAATGATAGTTGGAGTGGGTTGGGTTGTGCTGGGTGAAGCCCGCCGAGAAACACGCCGCGTGATGCTTGACTTGTTTGTTGATGCTGTGTTGATGCTGTCGCTGCTGCTGTGTTGCTGTGCTGTGCTGTGCTGTTGTTGTTGTTGTTGGATGCTGCGAATGTTTTTCGGCTTCTTTTGTTGCTGCTGTTGTTGCTGCGCACGCGATGTTGTTTGTTTTTTTGTTTGTTTGTTTGTTTCGCTTGAAGTCGTGATTAAATACTGGAGAAGATTGAGTTATTTTCTGAAATGCCCCGAGCCACAGAAAGCAGCGAGAAAAAGAAGGGGAGATTGGCCGCCTTTTTGAAGCGCCGAATGGGACAAACTTTGCACACTCACCAAAAATGATGTTCACTTATATCCAGGCCAACAAACTAGGCAGCGAACGGACATGATGAACAAGCAGAGCGCCTGAGTTTTGTAAGCACAACAAGTGTACCGTGTGGGCAAGTGAGCTAGGTTGTGCTGCGTATGTTCTGTTGTCTGCCTGCTGTTTGGATTGATTGGCTGTTTGGTGGTTAGTATAATAGGCTTGCTCCTGTGCGCACGAACTTGTGATCGATCAATCGAGATCTGTTCAAGCTCGAGCTTGCCTGATAAGTCGCCGATCCGCCAATTTGCTGCCCATCTGTCGATACTTGTTTCTTGCTTGCCCCATCATCTCAACACCCCTATTCCCCCTATTTTGTATCGGCTTGCATCTTGGTGATTACTGGTTCACTGGCAAACAAACTCCGCCAAGTCAAATTGCCGAGTGATAACAGTGCCGGCGAACCATTTCCAAAAGCCCCAACTCATGAATAACGTGGTGCTGTTATGTGGGATTGGATAGGGTGTCTTCTTCTTTCTCTGTTTATTCCGAAAAGAAAAAGAAAAAAACAAAAAAAATTTTTTTGCATTGAAATGAGAGAATTGAACAGGCCGAAATTCAACAGAACCAAAAAGCGAGACAGCTTAATTTTCAGTGGAAAAAATTATTTATTCTTAAAAAAAATTCTAAAAAATTATAATCCCCACTTTCAGCATTGCATTGAACTCTCGAAAGGGTTTTCAGGCTTTGCAAATTTTCTTGGACTTCTCGTATTAATTTTTTTGAAAATGTCACTTTATGATAATGTCATATGCAGAACTTCCTTTTATTTTTGTGTATCTCTCTTGCGCTTGAAATCCAACCACCACAATCACAATCGCGATCATTACAAAGGTGCCGAAATATTGGTCCAGGCTTTCTAAACAACAAATGTGAAGAAGAACTCCCGCGAACGTATCGAGCAGGTTACTGTAAAGCGGAAGATAAGAAGATAAGCAGACAAAAGATCGCCACTGGTATTGAGCAAGCCGTTAAGTTTGAGCCAAAATCCAAAAGGTCGAAGTGATCCCAGTGATATTGATGAAGTTAAGGATTCGAAAATTTCAACCGCGACTCCATCTCTTCTCTCTCTCTTTCTCTCTCGTTGCTACTCCAAAGACTCTGCCATATATTTGGCTGGCCCGACCCGTCGTGATTCCATAAAGGTGGACGGCTAGTGCTGGACTCCGTGGCGATTCCTTACAGTGGAATTGTATTTGATGATTGACCACTTTCAACATGTTTGGAGTGGGAATGTCTCCGCCGGGACGAGTCTTTTTTTATTTTTATTATTTTCGTTTAACTGCAGTGAACCAAAGTTCAAAAATTAGGTGATATGGTTATCGAATTTTAACGATAGGTAAGTTCTCAATCGTTTTGGCGCTTTCTATTTAAGTTTACCTGTATGTTCACGTAGCTTTTCTAGCTCTTTCAGCAAATTTAAAGCTGTCGTAGCTCGACAATACATGTGAAGGTATGTTTGCTGCAAAATCAACTCACCAATAACCGAATTCTGCCACTGAACTATCCATTATAGGCAGGGACGTCTGATATTGCCGTTATGGTTGCTTTTTTTAAAAACGTCAATTTATGTTTGTGGTTTTTTTGTCTTCAGCATGAGGAGAAAGAAGTACTCATCCAGTTGAGAGTTAGAAATTCTATTATTGCATTGGAATCTAAAAAATAAAGCTGTTTAAATCATGGAGTATTTGCAGGGGATTTTATGTTTTGTTTTTAATTTGAACATGTCAAAACCCAGTTCTTGGATTAAAATAAAATTCTGTTAAATCTGCCATTTATATAATTAAATAAAATAAGTTTCTATAATTCAGAAAGTAATGTTAACAGTTTCATACTATGTTTACTTGAAGTATATGCACTCATTTGATTTTTTTTAACTCTAAATCTGGTATTTTGAAATGCTTGTTGAAATGCATCAATGAATTTCTGTTTTGGTAGCTTATTTTGCTTCTGACTTATTCCTTTTGTGCTATCCTTATTCTTTCACCAAAAGCAATAGTACATTTTATTTGCCAAAGCAAATATACTATTACCTCAGTAGTTAATTAATCCTGAAAAATCCTAGGGTCCACTTGTTATAGAACTGATTTTTGTCATATTATTGCATTCAAATCTAGATGCTTTATGTAAGTTATAATGGCTTTTTATGTCTACTTTGATAATATCCTCTAATTTCCCAGCAGAAAAGGCAATGTATGAACTATTTGTATCCATTTAATGCACTCTGGTCAATGTAATCAATCAAGTCATAACAAAATTCTAGCATTTGTAGCTTATCAATTGATATACAGCAAAGCTTATCTGTATTGGAAGACTTAGCTTAAATGAATTTTTTTCATCTGGAACTCATAACCATCCTACAAATCTTTACTGCTTTTGTAGTTCTTGTGCCTCATGTTTCATGAAGTTTGTGATGTGTTTCCCATATGATGAATGTTTCATCAGCTTTATCATTTCCTTAATTCTATCAAATAATGAAAGTCCTTTAAATTCTATGGTAGTCAAGTTTTTAAAGTTGGACTATGTTTCAAATGAAGAGTCACTCAATTCTGATTGTAACCATTTTACTGTTTCTTCTAGTTCAGCTAAGCATTCTTCATTATTTGACTGATATTTGTTTGAGAGCAGGATTAATAATTTGCATAAATTTTTCTGGCACATAAATTGTTGTAGCCTTATATGAGCCAAAAATAAGGTGCACTTGCACCTGTTTTAATGAAAACAATGCCAAGAAGGCTTAATTATTTATTTATGGTACTTGGAATGAGGAGTTGTTAGATTTAAGAAATAAAATGTGTTATACAAGCTGAATAAATGTTAAATAATATTTAATGG
>JADGJH010000681.1:0-15374 GCA_027596945.1 Physocladia obscura
TGCTGATTCAGCTTGAACAATTCATCTGAACGGTAAAATAATTCAGGAACAACTGAATGAAAATTTTATATTCTGACCTTTTCCGTCATAATCCAGAAAATATATCAAGGAAAGAATTTGATTCTTGAAAACAAGCTGAAAAAGAAAGAAAGAAAAAAAAACGATAGAAAGCGATTAAAATTAGAGACAAATGAAACATTATACAACCATTTCGTTTAAGCAGGTGAAATTTGTGATCTTAAAATCGGACAAACCCAAAATATTCACATTTTTGATTCTCAGAGGCTTCATGTTTTCCCCGAATATACTTACTTGCAAAATTGTACTTGAAGGATGTTAACAATAATTTTTTTTAAGGAAAAACAAACCCAAACGATCGGGGAATAAAAACATGACTAATTTTCAACTCTGGATGAACTCTGACGAGAAGATTTTTGCTATGAATACTTTCTTTTCCATCTGAAGAAATAAATTGTATAACAAATTTTATCTGGAAAAAAAAAACATCAACAAAACAACAAAACATAATTTGCAACTTACATCCACGTTGACAGTAGTTTCGCTGACAACCAGCATTGGAAGAAAAAATGAAACAATATCGTTTTGGCCAAATTTTGGTAAACTGAACTGCATATCTTTCACATCAATAAGCTCTTCTCTTTCAATTTTGCCCGAGTCAGAGTTTTTTATTTCGACTCGTATGGTTGTTTCAGAAAGTATGGGAATTGATGCATTTGCAAGGGGTACAGCTTTAACGCTTGCTGATTCAACTGGAACATGTGGCTTTCGTATTTCGACACGGAGAATTCGACTTATTTTTCGAGCAGGATATGCCAGATCTGATATGTTAAATATTTCCAATATGAATTATTTATGTGTTTGCTTAAAAAATTTTCGAAACCATTTTCAGACGGAAGTACTTCTGCAGACAAAATCATTGCAGGAATTTGTTCTTCTATTCTGAAAGAATTCTGTTTCGATGTATTTTTTGGGATATCGTATTCGAACAGCACATTTCCAAATCGCAATCTTATCCATTCCACCATATAAATTCCACCAACTGAAATTTTCTGAAAATAGTTAAGAGTATAATAATAAATTTTAAAAAATTTTAAAAAGTCATGAAAATAAATAAAACCTCGCAGTGTAATCGCAAAATATTCGCTCCAGGTTTAAGCTTGGAATTTTCTGTTTTGCAAATTATTTCATTGTTATTTTTTCCCAAGAGAGTGCTTTCAATACTTGAGAAAGAAATATCCTAGATTTAAGATTGAGAAAAAAAAAGGAAAAGAGTACAGATTGAAAGAAACGAAGATCACTTTTGATAGATAACTTTCAATGCTTAGTTCAAGGATGTGTGGTTCGTCACTGATGATTCGATTTATGAATCTCAAAATTGTGGCTTTGAAGATTTTTGATCCCTTGAAAATTGTACCTGCATTTTTGTTAATCAATATAAATAATACAGAAAACGAAACACACCAGTCGAATTCTGCTCAACCTTCTCCACCGAGCTATTAACAAAATTCACATACTTCTCTTGCTCTTCTATATGTTCATCTCCATTAACCAATAATCTCAGGGAACAATCTAGCAATGCTCCAAAATTATTCAATTCTTGATAGCATACAACAAGTTTTTCCAGGATTGCATTATCCATTTTGTGCCAGCCATTTTCACCGAGATTCAAATTCATTTGCGACCATAAATCAGAGGCTTTTTCATACCTTTTGCGGGCAAAATATAAGGAAGCAATGTCGCCTTTCATTATAATCGCAGTTCGCTTTCTTTGACTAATTTCGAAGCATTTGATTGCTTTATCAGAGATGCTCTAGAGTCATTATTAGCCAAAAAATTGATAACCAAAAATACTTGCCAAATATAATTTGTCAAAATTATCCGTATTTTCCAATGCCTGTTTCAATTCATTGTTTGTTATTGACCCAATCGGAGATTCTTGTTGCTGTGAATCCGGTCCGCCAGTATCCGAAATATTACCACCTTGAATTAATGAAGAAAGCTTGTGGACAGATGCTATAAACAAGCCAGAAGCGGCACCTAAAATATCAAGCTGAATGAAGAGAAGATTTAAACAAAACAAACAAAGAAATTTGATGAAAGAAGTCAAAACAGATCGAAAGAAAATACCTGAATGCGGGCAAAATAGAGCAAATCCGCCTTGACACCTTCATACAGTGCAAGATTCGCGTTATCGGTTTTGATGGCCAATTCGTCGCAACGTGCGACAATGCTTGAACAAGCACTATAAATCCAGCTTTCGCAAAAATAAGGTGCCAATCCAGCACTATATTCGTTCAATGTTCTCGAAAAAGATCCGACAAATTTTTTCGCACGCAGACAAGCTTCGACAATACCATTCGGCAGTTGTAATAAAAGTGAAATCTGACGCGCAAATAAATACACTCGAAAATCAAAAATTGTAATTGTGTTTTGAAGAATCATATCATGGTATGGTTTTCTGGTGAGGTCGAGTATATTGTGGCTGTCATCGCCGGGCTCTATGCCACCAAAGCTTTGAAACCAGGGCGCACCTTGCTCTTGAAGATTTTGAAAAAAGGCAGCTTCAAGCTCATCGTATTGCAAAAGTGCATCGTCAATTATATGCAAATATTCGTAAGTGCATGCGGCTCCATCCTGCATTCAGCCCTGAATTCAGTCATTCGGAGTCGCGAGTTTTGCTTACCTTTAGAATAAAAAATTGGCAATAATTCCATCCAGGAAGAAGCCGTTGAGCATCTAATCGACGAGTATCTTCTTCATAAAGGGAAAGTTTTGCATCAAAGCTGGATAAAATAAGCTCCCGAATTTTCGCAAAAAACTCGTTCCAAACAGTGTTTTCTTTTGTATTCGTCGATTTAAGTTGAAATATGTTTGTTCTAAAATATGGATTAGCTGTTCAGTTGGAATTCTCCAAATAATAAATTGTGTACTTTGAGAAATCCGATTTGACACGATCAAAGACTGAACCGAATCCAAAAGGATTAACGGATTTCTTGCTTGCAATATCAGGAGGAGACACATAAACAATAAGCGTTTCCTGATTCTTTTTGGTTGAAACGACAGCAAGCCAGTCTTGAATGAGTTTTTTGACGGACGCCTTATAAACATCAGGATCCTGGAAATAAAATAAGAATTACTTCAACTGGTAATGAAAGCATACATCGCAGTTTAGCAGAAAAAGGTGCAAAGCAAGCGGTGAGGGGGAGCCAGGAACGGCGCGCGGGAACATTTGCTGTGAGAATGGGCAGAATGCGATATGTAGCTCATCAATCAGCCGCATACGCGATGCATGCAGCCAAGTAATATTGCGCAATGGAATACGCGCAATTGCAGCTTCGGCCATCGTGAACCAGCACGTGCTGGAATCACTATACGTTACAACGACTTGTTTGTTCTGAATTTCATCCATTATTTTTTTCAAACAAAATCAAAATTGGGGCATTCCGATATTCACATTGCCAAAAGAAGTGAAAAACAGCAAAATAATAAATATGACAATTGGACACTCAAGCAACTACTGCATGTTCTGAAATTCATCAATTGTTGTTTTCCAACACAACAATCAAACTTGGGCCATTCCAATATTAACATCGCCAAAAGAAGTTAAAAACAGCAAAATAAGTTTTATGACATTTGGATACTCAAACAACAACAGGAACAATTTCGGTAAGACCCCCTTCAAAAACGACATCTTTGGTTTGCTCATTAGCAGCCTTAACAGCCGCATCAACTGTTCTGTGGAAATACTCCAACGACTCAAGTTCAAGAGCTTCCTTTTGAGAAATCTCCTCCGGGGTCTTTTTAAACTTCAATTTAAATGACAGTGGTTTCTTGTTGCCTTCGCCGTTAAGAGCAGCAGCAGCAGAAGATGTATTAGCATTTTTGCCAGCTTGCGGAACGCCAAGAAGGGTGTTAACATGACGTCTACGCACACTAGCAAAGTGGAAGGGGACAGGGCGCCCTGCGTACCGGCCCAAGTCTTCCTTGAGATCTACAAGAATTTGGAAACCGGTATAGTCGATGTTGGTTACTGATGAAAAGTCCAAAACAACGGCGCGGAGAGGCGGAAGAGGTTTCTGAAAAAAAGTGAAGAGATTATTACAATTTAAAAAAACACTCGCTCTTACCAGTCCATCCTTTTGTCTGGCATTGAATCGAGCTTCGGTGTCATCACTCCAATTTTTATCGGCCTTTCGCACATTAGTGTTGGTGTACCTGAATCTCTCAATAACTCCTTCTTTGATAATGTCAAGTATATAGCCAGAGTTAGGATAGGTCAATGCTTCTTCAACTTTGAACACAAAGATTCCTTCCGGAGAATCAGCATCCAACGGAGGAACGGTTTCGCCGTCGGCATATTCGTCACTTTCAGGATCAATCCACTCGCCTGTAACAGTGCGAGCAAGAATTTCTACTCTTGGGCGTGCAATACGGAACAAAAGCACTAGAAGAGAGTATCCAGCAGAAGCGTAGATCGCATTTTCAAGCGACGAAAAGATGGTAACAATGAATCCTACCAAGAAGCCAAGAAAATCAAAGAACTCCACTTTAATCAAATCAGCCGCGATTTTTCCCTTAGAAACAAGTTCAGCAACAGAAGCGACAACCATTGCAGACAGCACAGCAGACGGAACGTAGTACAGAGAAGTGGTCAAAGAAAATAATGAGATAACGACGACAATACCAGTGACGAAGGATCCAAGCGGAGAACGGACTCCCGAAGCAGTTTTAATCGCAGAACGCGAGAACGAACCAGTGGCAGGAAAAGCGCCAATAAGTGAACCAAATGTATTGGCTAATCCCATGGCAACAATTTCTTGATTGGCATTTGGGGTGTATCCATTGACGCGGCCGTAGGTTTTGACAACAGCAATGTGTTCCAACACAGAGACAATGAAAATCGCGGGTAGAGCTTGGAAAACAGTTGGTGCGTATGCAATAGACGTATCAGGAGACTTGATCCCAGAAAGTCCATAAGGAATTGTTTTAACAATGGCGAAAACGACAGTTTTACTGTTACGCAACGCGTAAGAAATTCCCGTGTAAATTATCACAACAATTGTGTTTCTCAAAAAGCCAACGTATTTAAGCCACGTAATACCAAGTCTCTTGACAGCGAAATCAGTCGAAAATTTGATTATGAGAATAAATGCCAATGAGGTGAGGCCAAATACAGCATCGTAGGTAGACGTGCCAGAAATTCCCTTGAAGAAATCAATAAGGACTTGATACGGTGCATTGTTGGTGTTAACACCCTTAATTCCAAAGAGCGCAGGGAGTTGCGAGAAAATAACTTGGAGACCGGCACCAGTAGTAAAGCCTACAATTTGTAAAGTTAAAATCGATCGGCACCAAGAAGGAAGAAAAAAGAAAATAACGCACCTGAAATAACAGGAATTGGAACAAAGTCAATAATTATTCCAAATCTGAACAAGCCTACAAGAAGTTGAATTATTCCCGTCCAGAAGGCAAGAGTAGACGCAAAAGTAACCTGCTGTGCAACAGTGCTATTTCCGGCATACGTAGCAATCGCTTGACCAGTTGCCAACGATAAGACACCAGTTGGACCAATTGTAACATCTATTTTTGGAAATCAATCAAAGAAAAATCTTCAAATTGCGTCATTTCAATTTACCTTTCGAGGTTGCAAACAAAGCATACAGCAAGACACCGATGAACGAAGTGTAAAGTCCAAACTGAGCAGGCAAGTTTGCAAGTTTTGTGGCATATGAAATGGACTGTGGAACAGCAACAAGTCCGACAGTCACTCCAGCAATAAAGTCACCCCAAAGCCATTCAAATTGGTATCGAGGTAGCCAGGAAATAATTGGAAAGAGCGATCGAATGTATCTGGCTGGGAAAGATTGAAGATCTTTAGTAATCTTTCTTGCAGAAGCTTGGAGCTCTTCTTTATGCGTTCTTGGGCGACGTTTGATGCCTTCTATGGCTTGTAAATCCGATTTATCGACCATTTTTTTTGAAGTGGATGGTGCTTCTGTTGGAAAATGGGTTAGCTTTGTACTTTTTCTTGTTCTATTTTGTCGGAAATTAATGGCGTCAGAAAGAAGTGAAAGTTGATTGCGCAATAATTGCGCCTTAGAATTTTTTTTCTTTTTCTGGAAACGGCAAATTTTTTTCTTTATCTCCTTGTTGTCTGAAAAACAAAAAAGACAAGAAAATTTTATTTTCCTAAATAGCGTCATCTCTCAGACGGACCACCATTTTCACCACCACTATTGCTCTCGGGCGAAGAGTAACTTTGATATGAGGAAGAATTGTTATTGTAAAGATTTTGAGTTTCTACCGCTGCAGCTGCCGCCGCTAAAGCAGCCACATCGCTCCGCGTCTGATCATTTATAAAGTTTGACGAAGAACTGCTTCCGATTGTCTCCTCTGACGAATAATTATAATGTGCGTTCATAGAAGGTCCGCCACCACTATCATCTCCAGTATTCAAATGCCAGTCAAAATTTCTTGCAAGCGAACTGGTACTACTGCTGCTTCCACCAAGCTCATTATTGCTGCGGAATCGCGGAATAGAAGAATTTTGATGCGAAAATGATAATCCATGCTTTTTGCATTTGTTTATAAAGAGTACAAAAAAATTAATGCGACAAAAAAGATGAGAAACGTTAGGACATATTAATTACCTCTCTATAGACATCCTGTAAACTTTTTCCATTCAAATTTCTCGCCACCTCCATTCTCAACATCCGAATCTCATTGCCAGATTCTGATAATAATAAAATAAAGTTGACAAGATTGGTGGCACAGCAAACCAAAAAAAAAAAAAAAAAATTGAATTGCGTCATTTGCACGCCATCAATTGCCTTCTTACCCCGCAATCGGCGTTCCAAACTGTCAACCTTATCATTCAACTGTTTTGTAGTTACTTCAAGCTCCTGCTGTTTCTGTTTCTTTTTCATTCGAAAACGCGCCGACGCCTCCGTGTTGCGGCGGCGTCGATCTTGCTCAGTCTCTGATTTCACGACTGTTATTGGCTGCTGCTGCTGCTGTTGCTGCGACAGCGACGATGATGGTAACGTATGCGATGATGACGATGATACCAAAGGAATTGCCGAGCTCAGTGGCGGCAGAGTTTGGGGAATAGGTGCAGGAAGTGTGTGGTTGTATGTGCTCATATGCATGGCGGCAGCCGCGGCAGCTGCCGCTGCCAGTGGATTGAGGTGGTGGTGGAGCTGCTGCTGATTATGCGACAATTGGGGCTGTTGCGGTTGGTGTTGTTGCTGCTGCTGCATTGACGCGAGGAAATTGTGGTGGTTCGCCATCAGAGACGAAGCGAGAATTGCTTGCTGCGTGGCGACAGCAATTTCGTTTACACTCATGTTCGCGAGTGGATTGCTTCTTCCATTCATGTACTCTTGAGTTATTGGTAGTTTACCCTTGTCGTTGCTGTTGTTGTAGGTGTTGTCGGTGTTGCTGTCGACACCGTTCTGGCCGGTATTCATGCGCTGGAGCGCCAATTCTTCCAGATCAGCGCTGTCATCGTCAAGACTTTGGAGAATCAACTTGTTAAGATTAGTCCAATCATCTGGAGGTTGCTGATGTTGGTGTTGCGGTTGTTGGTGTTGCTGGTCTTGGGATTGATAATGATTGTGGTGTTGATAGGGGGGAGTGCTATTGTTGTAACCATCGTATCCAGTATCTCTGCCATTGTTCGCGTTTAAACTCTGGGCGTCATTGGTGTTGTCTCCGTTATTCGCGGCCGAATTGGAACTTGAACCATTGTTCAACCAATGAAAGTCATCCATTTCTGAAAAACAATTTTTGCATCCGATTTTTCAAAATACAATCTGACCAATTATTGAAGCTGGTTACATATTATAATCCAAAGAGACTAATTAATATATATTGACTCATAATTAAATCTTGAAAATTACTTTCAGTAAATTACGATTAAAAATTACTTGATGAACGAGACAGGTACACACACAATCCAATACAAGATGAAAGAAACTTCGCTCTTTGTTTTTTGTTTACTGTTTTGGGTTTTCCTCTTCTGAAATTTTTTTTGTTTGCTTTCATTTTTGGAGAGGGCTGATTTCATTGCTCTCCAAAAATAAACCCCCAAAGCTGGACATCACAGCAAAAATTAAACAGCCATAACTTCAGGATTGAGATTCAAGTTCTTATCTATCTCAAAGTTGTAGGAAACTCTAAAATTTGTTCTCATTTAAACTCGATTTCCACTGTTTCACGAGTTTCAAATTTTAAGTCTTCAGAGATAGCTGTAAGAAGTTCAAGAGTTGATCGTGAATGTGAGTATGAGTGAGTTGAAGTGCACGTGCCAGAGCATGTGCTCACTCTTGTACTGCTGTCACTCCTATTTTATACCTTTATTTTAATATATCACTGTTATACCATTGTACTACTGCCACTGTTTCAACCATTATATTTATAGCTCTTTATTACTTGCATTTTTTCAACTATTAGGTTACTACCTGACCTCCTCCATGAATTTTCTGAAAGTATTTCTTTACTGAGATCTAATGTCTATCAGCAATTGAACTTGTACCTTGAGTTAAACCCAATTGATACCTTGATCTTTTCAATAATAAACTGTACTTGTAATTTTTACTTGACATTAATTTTTCTCAACTTTACTGGCAGACCATAATTCCTGAGAATCCCATTTTTCTGGCAGATGAACCTCAAGCAATTAGTCCTCCACACTGTCTGCCTGTTGATTATTTTTTTTCTGTTTCAACCAACCAACACATTCTAATATTTTTCTTAACAATTTTGTCGTCTTTAGCCCTTAGAATAACAGCGCATATTAAAACTTTTTTTATTGAAAAGTATATATGTTTTTATTTTCTGGTGCCAATTATTTCTCAGTATTTGCCATTCAAGACCAACAACCTTTGTCAGTTTACCCACGCCCACTTCAAAAAAGTAAATGCGCCATTTATAGAAGTCACTCTATACCGGATTTGGAATCAAATTTCAAATTTACTATCAACATAAAAAAGTTTGCCATTTGGCTGCAAAATATTTCTCCTGTTCCTGGAGTTTCTCAGCCCTACTGCCAATACATTGAAACTATGAACCAAGTCTCAACAATGCCTGTAAGCTAATAGAGATGGTGAAACTGTGTAATTCCAGGTGAATTATGTCAATCATCCAAAGGCTCATTATTGTTGATGGCACCAAGACTGTTGGTATTTTATCATGTTTGTTCGCCTTTAGCGCAATAGAGAGTTTGTTCTTTCAAACTTATGTCTACAACAGCTGGGTTCGCTCTTTTTTAATTTTTTAAATTTATTTTCAAATTATGCCGCAGATTTCTAACAAGAACGTTGTGGTTAGTTGCCAGTCTCTGAGTTTCTGATTAAATATACGTTATGAAAATATACTCTATTTTTTTAAATTTAAATTAAAATTTTTTTGCTTTTTTTCTTTTCACAAATCCAAACACCATTAACCACAACCAAAACCAAGCCAGGAACTTTCATTTCTTTTTTTAGATTTTTTTTTTAGATTTTTTTTTTTAATTACCCTCAAATATATATTCATGACGAAGATCCAGCCGCAGCAACAGCAGCAGCAGCAGCAGCCTCCTTCAAAAGAACCCGTTTCAACGCGTCAACCTTCCTCAACGCGAGCATTAAATCCCCTTCAGACACATTCAGCCGCACCCGCTGCGCCGGGTCCGTGAATTTTCCAGCTTCCAGCAAAACAAGTCGCGTCGCAAAACACTGCATCGCTACTTTTTCAATCAGGTGGGTGTCGGGGATTTGCGGTATCGCTGTTATTACGTGGCAGTATGCTTGATGTTCGTCGACAACCTTTTTTTGTTTTTTTTTGTTAATAATAATAATAATAACAATTATTGAGTCAATATTACATCTGAAAAAGCAGCATCCATGCTACCAGTTTTCCGCACAACTTTTCTGATTGCCATCAAAAAAATCTGTTGGTGTAATGAACAACTGCCAATGAACGGCACAACTGTCGGATTGAACAAATCGGCAACGACAGATTGAATCAATTTCAATGTCACAATCGGAATGCCATCCTTGTTCAAATAACTCTCCACATATTTTGCGCCCTGTTTCTTTTTTTGTTCCAACACTTCAATCGATTTTCTATTTTTTTGTTTTTTAAATTTTTTTTTTTTGCCATCAAATAAATAAATGAAGTAAAAACCTGCAAATATCTAAAGCTCTTCTCGCATCCCCACTCATTCCTGCAACTTTCTTTGTCACAAACGTGACTGCATCATCATGCAAAACAGAAGCCTCTCCTTCTGCTCCCCCTCCAATGCGACTATGAATAATCACCTCCAGCTCGGCCTGCGTGTACGCATTGAAACCGAGCCGCGTTCCTCCCACCCGACTGTTGATTTTGTGTGAAAACACTCGTTCTGGTAGGTCCATAGTGTTTGCGATAGCTACCAAAATCAAGGGCGATTTTGCGAGCCGTGGCCAGTTGAAGAGGTTATAAATTACAGTTTGTTTGCTAGTTATAAGGAGATCGAGTTCGTCCACGACGAGAATTCTAATATATATATATATATTGTGTTCGATAATGTTTGTTATTTTGTTATATACACAGATATTTTGGTATTATTTAGTATATATATTTTTTTTCGCAGCTCTTTATTTCACTCTCACTCACTCATTCACTCACTCACGAGTCTCGCTTTCTCGCTTACATTGGATCAGAATCTTTCGGCGGAGCTTTGAAATATTCTTGCAACAAGTCGCATGCATGTTTGGCGCTGACTTTTCCGGCGGGTGAGTTTGGAAACATACCGTTCCAAATGGCACAATACGCTTGTGCCGGATCAGTCAGCTTCATGGCGTTGATTTCAATGAATCGAAATCTCTGTAGTGACTTAAAATAAATAAAAAAAGGCGCGTTAATAGGATTATGTTTCTTCTCTCTCTCTTTTACCCCATCAATGATTTGCTCATTCAGAGATTTCACGACTTGACGAACAGTGGCAGTTTTTCCTGTTCCAGGAACACCCGAAATATCTATATATTTATTTGCATAATTAGCTCATTCTCGCTTTTTTTGCTTTCTTTCACGCTACGCAAATACGTTTTGTTCCATTTTATAAAAAATTAGACATACATATACACTCTCCACCGCCCTTTTCCACAGCCGACACCAAATACGTATAAACTTGTTCAAATTGCTCCTCGCGACACGGCAGTTCGTCGGGAACATGCGACACGTGCAACATCTCGCGCATTTTGCCCAAATCATCTATCGGTACAGTTCGACTCGTTTCGCGTTTCGGCAGCAGCAAGTGTTTTCTTTTGGTGGGTGTGGCAGGAAGACGACGACGTGTTGGTGTTCCTGCTGCTGTTGTTGCTGAAACACGTCTTCGTTTTCTTGGGGTGTGTTCGTAGTCCTGATTGTCGTCATCGCTGTCATTGTCATCGTCATTGTCGTTTTGTTCTGATTCTTGTTCTGACTCTTGTTCTGATTCTGATTCGACAGAAAAGACAGAGACGTCTGAATCGCTGGAGTCGTCAATCTTGATTACTATTTTTGTAGTTGCACCGGCCTTGTTGGATAATGACGGTGGGGTGCGTTTTGAAGTGGGGGGGAGGCTGCGTCGATGCGAGAGAACAACGGCTTTGGGAGTCGATGGAAGTTTCTTGCTGGCGGCTTGTCGCTGTTGTTGTTTGACGGGTGTTGATTGTTTCTTTGGGGATCTGCGAGTTCTCTTCTCGACAGTCGAGTGCTCTGAGTTCTCGGAGTCCGAGTCCGAGTCCGAGTTCGAGTCCGAGTCCGAGATTGTAATGACAATGGAAGCGAGCTCCCGCGGCGAGCCAGGGACCGAGGGGGTGGAGCGAGAGGAGCGGGTGGCAGGCATTTCCTCCAGTTATTTGTTTTGTCCGAATGCCAATTCACTTCATTATTGCATATTACTTTATTACTATAGTTATTGGAGCAGGGGAGACTTCAGAGACTTCTCGAGCTTGTCAAACTCCGACTGCGAGATGCCGTCGAGCTCGTCGTAGGCCTGGACGACGGAGCGCACGTCGGGCACGTAATGCATCAGCATGTTCTCGATGCCGTTCTTGAGGGTGATGACGGACGAGTCGCACGAGCGGCAGGCGCCCTTGAGCCTCAGGCTGACGGTGCCGGTGGCGGTGTCGAAGGCGACAAACTCGACGTCGCCGCCGTCGTCCTGGATGGTCGGCCGGATGCGCGAGTCGAGCAGCTCCTTGATCAGCGCCACGACGTCCGAGTCCGCGTCCGTCTCGCCGGCGGCGGCGTTGGCGTCGGCGTCGCTGCCCGCCGCTGCCGCCGCCGCCGCCGCCGCCACCGCCGGCTGCCCCGTCGCGTAGTGGTCCATGATGGCGGCGTAGATGTCGGGCTTGAGCAGCGGCCACTCCGCCGTCTCGTCCTTGGTCACCGTCACAAAGTCGCCGCCCAGAAGCACGTGGCGCACGCCGTCGACGCCAAACAGCCGCGACGCGAGCGGCGACCGGCCCAGCGCCGCGCGTGCCGACGTGAACTCCACCGTGCCGACGCTCGTCGTCCCGTCGCTGCCCGCCACCACCGCCGCGCCCGGGCTGAACTTGAGCGCCTGCGCATTCGGCGTCGCCGTCGTCTGGATAAACATGCCGCGTGACCCGACTACAAGCCGCACCCCCGCCCCCCCCGTTGCTCCAAGTCGCGCCAGTCGTCCAAACATTGGCAAAGACAGTTTTGATATTTCGAATCAACAATTATCAAGAAAAGCAAATATTTACATGAGCATCACTTCCGACGACGTCAACTATCTCGTCTACCGCTACCTGCTAGAGAGCGGTAACCACCCGTGCATCCATCCATCCAGCTATTCTCCTACTCTTCAACTCGACCGTCTGACCCGAGATCTTAACAGGCTTCACGCACAGCTCATTCGCCTTTGCCAACGAGGCCGCCGTCCACACGCGCGACTACTTGCGCCACCATCACGCCGCCGGCCAGCCACCTGCCCAGCTGCTGCCCTCAATGCTGGCCCCCGATGCTGTCAAGAGCGCCCGCGTCCAACCCGGTGCACTCATTGCCTTTCTCCAAAAGGGTCTTTTATACCAGGAAGTCGAAACACACACCCTGGAGGTGTATTATACGCCTGTCGTTGCTTTTTTACTTTTATTTACTCCAAATAAACACCAGGACGGCTCCTCTAAAAGATGCTCAGTTCCCTTCTCCCTCACGCATCCCCACGAATGTATCATTGACAAAGACCCGCTGTCCTCGTCCTCCGCATCGGATCCCATGGACGAAGACCCTTCCTTCTCTGGTACTGTTCCAACTTCCGCCGCAGCCCTAGCCGCTTCGTCCTCTTCAACAGCAAATAATGACGATTCAAAAATTCCAAATAATACCGCCGTCAACAATAAATCTGCCAAACGCGACAAACGGGATGCAAAGAAATCGGAGAGAACGGAAAGAAGGTCTCGGAAAGATGCTACTTCTTTGATTGGCGGTTCTGGTTCTGTTGGGGTGTCGAGTGGAAGTGGTGCCGGTGGTTCTAGTTCGATGGATGTTTCTGGTACACACGAGTTAAGCGAATCGATTTCGAGCGAAACGATTAAAAGAATAAAAAAAAAAAAACAAACACGAGAACAAAAATAATAAACGCACGAGCGAAGTGAGTACAAAAAATAAAACACGGACGAAGCGATTGTACAAAATAAGGAGATAAACAAACGAAGTGAGCATCAAAAAAAAAAAATTAAAAAAATTAGAAAAAGGAAAAAACAATAATAATAATTGAATGACCAGATATGAGCCACAAAGAAAAAAACAAAAAACTCATATCACAAAATTCCATTCCGCAGTCTCCAATGAAGAAGATGAATCGAATCTTGCAACAGCGTCAGAGGTGACAATTTACCGCCCGTCGATTGCTGCTGGAGATCCCCCCGTCGGTGCAGTTTATTGTATTGGATGGAACCCACGCGTGATGCTTCTGGCTGCCGGATCGCAGGACGGTAAAGTTCGCTTATGGCGTGTTGCCGGTGACTCTTCATCGGAAGGTGTCGTTTCCGAATGTACAGTAACTCTTGAACATGCGAATGAAGGAGAAGAGAATGGTGTGACTAGTCTGGATTGGCATGTTTGTCCATTTGCTTACATTGTAATTTTTATTAATATCATAAATTATTTTTTTTCTTGAACAACAAACAAAAAAATTAGCCACAGGGAACGTTAATTGCTTCAGGATCCGTGAACGGAAGTGTAAAAATCTGGCAAAAATCTGGCGAACTTAAGCACACGCTTGCACGCCACACGTCCACAGTCTTTACCCTAAAATTCAACCGGAAAGGCGACCTCCTCGGCAGCGCGAGCGCCGACAGTACCGTGATGATCTGGGACACGGTGTCGGGCGACTTGCGCCAGCAATTCCAATGTCACGAAGGCGCCGTGCTCGATCTAGACTGGAAAGACGATATTACATTCGCCACGTCGAGCAGCGACAAACACATATACGTGTGTCGAATGGGAATGCTTGAACCCATGCGCACGTATGCGGGGCATTCGGGGGATGTGAATGCAATAGCGTGGGATGCCAGTGCGCAGCTGCTTGCGAGTTGTAGCGATGATCATTCGGTCAAGATTTGGACGATGGATACGGATAGCAGTCCGTTGTTTAATCTTTCTGGACATAGGCTCGAGGTTTTCTGTTTGCGGTGGGCGCCGCTTGTTGTTTCTTCAGCGTTGAACACTACTGGTGCTGGCGCTGGTACAACAACAGGGAGTTCGACGACAAACAATCGAATTCTTGCAACGGGCAGTTTCGATTCAACGATCCGAATCTGGGACACGACGACGGGGAGATGTCTACAAGTACTCGAGAAGCACACGAGCCAAGTGTCGACGCTAAGTTTCAGTGCGGATGGAGCGTTTCTCGCGTCGGGAGGTTTCGATAACGTGTTTAATGTGTGGAGGTGTCGGGATTGGTCGCTGGTAAAGAGCTTCAGAGGACTCGAGTCTGTGTTTGAAGTTTGCTGGGGGGTGAAGGGGGACAAGGTTTCAGTTTGTTTTAATGACGGTGTTGTTGCTGTTGTTCATTTGGCGTCATTCAGAGATCGGTAAGATGGTTAAAAGAAAAAATATTGTGGCAAAAAAAGAAAAAAGAACAAACAAAAAAAAAAATGATGAATCGGAAGATTTTTTGGTTTGAAAAACAATCAACTAAAAGCTTTAAAAATAAAATAATGTAAAGTTATTATTTCCTATAGTAAATATCGTTATTAATTATTCTTATTTTAATAATATTTTCATGCCCAAAAGTTTTTATGAAAGTCTAAGTCAGGCTTTGAAAAAATACGGTCATGCAATTTTGCGGACGCTGCAGTCGGGTCCAATAAACT
>JADGJH010000682.1:0-10388 GCA_027596945.1 Physocladia obscura
TTTTTTTTGGTTCTTAATCATTTTCATCAAACAGGAAGTGTCTTGACGCACTTAAAAAGCCATTATATTATTTTCTGCGGCTTGCACTCAAATTTCACGAACTGGACGAAAACTTTCCTGTCATTGTTGATATTTGGATCTCATATCTCGCACCATGGAAAGCAGGACAAGTGTTGAGAGTCCCGAACGGAGGAAAGCAATCTATTGATGTTACTCAAGAATGGTATTCTCGTTTTTTGTCCTTTTAAAGCTGTTCGTCTAACAAATGGCAATACTGATTACATTTATCCAACAATAAAAAATAAAATATTTAAAATGAAAAACAGGGGTTTTTTCATTGTAGAGAACTTTTTGTTCTATTCGCGTCTTTTGAGAAATTATTTGGAACGTGCGAAAACTTTTGATATTTTTGCGGCAACAAGGCCTGCTGACTTGAACAACAATCCATTATCTGCAAATCAATCCCAAGCGAGACCAACTATTTATCAGTCTCAGCAACAGCCAGAATCATCTATATTGCTTGGAGGATCCTCCAAATCAAAAGCTTTGTATACAACGATTGAAAAGGTACTCACATTCTACAAACAATCCCGTGGATTGTTGGATGTTCTCAGATTTATTGATGCGATTGTAGTTGGCTGTGCTCTCCCCGATCCTGTTGGAATTAGTGATGGAATGGGCATAACGACTCCAACGCGTCCTACCAGTCCGCGACGCTCGCGCTCAAGTAGTAGTGGAGGAAACTCGGTTAATAGCGGAAATGGGCAGATATCTAGCGGAGTAACTAGTACTGGGATGAGTGTGGATTGGGTTGATCGGCTTGGTGGAGTTGAAAGTGTTGGAAGTTGGACTCGCAATCGAATTGTGGATTTGGAAACCCGTATTGATTATCAAAGTATTTTTATGGGTGATCGTGCTGATTTCTTGAAGGAAGCGCCCGGAATAAATTTGGTAGGTGAAAGTGATATTTTGTTAAGTGCTGATGTTTTGTATATGATAGGCTCGAATAATGCTGGGAAATATTTACAGCACAATCAATCGACTGAACACGTATTTGCCTGTAGCCGATAGTCACCCTGGTAGAGTTGATTCTTATAAAACTCCGGCTCCATCTTCCAGCATAAATTCACACACAATTTTGGATCAAATATTTTCATTTCTTTCTTGGGTATGGATTTACATTTGTTCTCTTGCCAAAACAAAGCCAAAAACAGCTGACAAAGATTGGCTGCGGAAACGTGCTGACTTACTGCAAGGAGCTGTCAGTAAACTATATTCATTGAGCAAGCTTTTCGTTGACATATTTGGTGTGAAAGAAGTTGAAAGGGCTCAAATTGAGGCTGGGGCGGTCGGTGGTGGCGGTAGTGAAGACTTTTTGGGAAATCGATTTGACGAAGAAGATGATGAAAACGCGTTCCATTCTGAAATTTTGCCAGGTGTTTTGACACCAGATGTTTTTCGAAATGATGAGATGATGAGATTAACGGCGGCTGGTCGGAGGCAGGTTTGTGTTAACTTTTTATTGTTTAACTCCGACTTTTCTTCCACTTCCTTCCCTATCCCTTCTTTCTTTCCAAATTATTTATTTCCTAATTCAGATTAAACTCGGTTTACGCAAGAGCGATGTAAAGAATATTCCTGTGAAGAAAAATGCGCGCGTTGAAAATCTTGTCATGTCGTATGAATTCGAGTGGATGTTTAGGTTTACAAAAAAGATTGCTATCAGTTTTGACACATTTGTAAGTATTTATCCCTTGCATTCATTATCTTTATAACTGCTAATCCTTAAAAAAAATTGATTTGGACAGTATGATAAACTTTGTCAAAAATACAAATGGTTGCCCCGCGGAATTGGTCTCCATTTTCTCCGATGGTTTGCGTCCAAAAATAATTTGGTGACTTTTCTTCTTGGTGCGTTGTTCGTAATTGTTGCAGTGTTCTTCTGGAACATTGGTGGGGGTAAAGTTCCAGTAACGGCAGCTAAGGCGGCTGGAGCGGCATCGGCGGCGGCTAGAAGCTATCAACATAAGCAACAATATTCCAAGCAGCAATATTCACGGCAACAATTTGCACGAAAACAACAGCAAAACCAATATAAAGGATATGCCTGAATGGTGTAAAATTGCGCTTTGTTTGACGGCTTGTTTAAACAATAAATTGTATTTTTTTTATTAAGGCCCTAAAATTCAACCTGGCTATTCGATCTGAACTCCTCGCCTTTTGAGATCAGCTTTCGCTTCAGTGATTTCCTGTCCAAGAAATTTTAGTGGATGGTTTTCAATGTTCCCTCACCTTCAATAAACTCAGATGTGCACCAGAACAGTCGCGGAACGTGACAAGAGCATATCCAATGGAAAACAGCGAGTACGAACCAAAGCTGACGAGGATCCAGAATGGAAGCTGGGATGCAAAAAGGGTTTATTACAATAGAGTTTTAAACAGTTTGAACAAGCTCAGCTGCAACACCTACCGTCGGCGTAATGTCGTCGACAAATTGCGGCACGCTTAGGAATGGCAAAAACACTGAATGCAGCAGCAGTACCAACCACACAACACCGACAACGGCGAATGTTATTCCAACATTCAGAGCCCGCCCCATTTCAGAAAAAATATTCAATATTATTGAAAACTAAACATCTTTTCCAGCCATTGGCCGGCAATTCAGTGCTCTCACAAATTCCTCTTCAGAAAAATCAAGAAGTGCGGCTGCCTCCAGGTGCAGCTTTTGCCTCTTCAAATTATCAATCAGCATATTCTGTTTCTTAAAAACTGTCAAAAGTTCCATCTTTTGCTTTTGCAGCTTCTTTGTTTCGGCCAAAAGGGATTGTTGGTTTTTTTTCAGCGATTCAATCTTTTCCTGTGTGGCGGCGTGGAATTTATTAGTGCTATGTTTCATGCTTTTGAAGTTTTTTTATTTTTTATTTTTATTTTTTTTAAGCACCTTGGAATCAACGTTTGCTTTTGAAAGCGCCAGTTTCAGTTTATCAACTTCTTCTATCGCACGGTTTAATCTAATTATTTATTAGCGAAGACGAATTTTCTGCTTCCAATGCCAACCTCAGATCCTTGGAATTTGCGTCATTCTCGATATTTTTGTGGTTTTTGCTCAACCCATCCAATTCCTGCACAATTTTTGAAATAAATTCGCAAATCTGTAAAAAAATTGAATGTGTACTCACCTTTTTCAATGAATTTTTTTCAGTTTCAAGAATTTCGTTTCTGGCTTTCAAGTCAATATTTGCCTTGTTTGCTTTTTCGATTTGGCTTTGCAGTGTGTGCATGTTTTTCGATATTTTATTTCGCTCGTCGTCGAAAAATTTTAGTTTTTCTTCCAGCATTGCTATTGCTGTGTCCTGAATAGTTTGTAGATTGTGGTTTAAAAAAAAACCCTCGAAATCGTACAACTATTTTACTTTTACGCCTTGGTTTTTGACTACTTTTTCCATTTCTTCTTGGATTACAACTAGCTTTGCTTTCAATAGTCTATTGGTTGCCTCTATATAATATTTTAAGTTATGCAAGATGAATTAATTGTTTTTTGTTTTTTGTATTTGTCGTTACCAAGCCCAATTCCATCCTCAATTGGCACTGATATGATTGCAGAATGAGAAACTGAAGAATTTTTTAAATTTTCATTGAATTTGGCCTGAGCTGATGATGGGCGACTATAGGTAAAATTAGTATAAATATTGATCGATATGTATATTTTTTTCGTCTCAACTGTCGAGAGTCTTCTTTGTTGGATTTGATAAAATCAGACGCGTTCTTCAAATAGAAATGAGTATTTCGAAACAAAAATTCAATGTATTCACGGCTTACCATTGTAAAACTGCTGTTTTTTTCTACTTTCGAAGTCGGTTTTTTATTTTCGGATTTGAGAGCCGACGAAGCCCGTTTTGGGGGAATCGCGTTTTTAACAGGTGTGGCAGTTGAAAAGTGCTCTGCAGCTCGACTTATAACTGCACTTTGACTGTCATTGCTGTTTTCATCGGCGTCAATCAAATAATGCGAAAGCGGCTTCTGCAAATGCTCTTTTCCTTCTTTCTGTAAAGTTTAAAAAGGTAAGATTAAAGAGTTATGTAAGTGAAATGTGTGCTCTCAAACCACAAGTAACTCTGCTTTTTTTACAATTTGTTCAGATTTGAGTTGGATCTCTTTGTTTTTGCGACTTTTACAATGAATATTAGATGTCTTAACAGTCGATAAATGCACACGTCAACTCACATGTATTCTTTCTCTCTTTTTAGCAGCTCTTTACTCAATGTAAAATCTGTAAATAATTTAGACGTATTTTTTTTCAGCATTTAGCACTGCTTACGATCGTCAAGTTCTGTGTCTGATGCATCGCTACTATTTTCGTTTCCATCGTTCAATATTGTTAGAGACACGCCTGGTGTCTTTTCAGAGTCACTCATGAAAAAATTTTTATTATCAGAATGCAAAAAATGGTAAAGCAAGTAGAAAAAGAAAAGAAGCATCGAAGCTTCCAAAAGCACCGCTTGCGTAGAGATTCGTTCTGTAGGTGTTTGAAATTGGGGCTGCGTATGGGTTACCTACAGTTGTCACGGCGGTTCCTTGAGCAACATGCACACCGGTGGAACTCACGACAGACGGTAAGTTTGCAGCTGGTGAAGCCGATGTAATGCAAGAAATAACACTTGGGACGACGGCAGCTGGAACTGGAGTTGTGGTAGTAGTAACCGCAACTGGGATATTGTAGGATGCAGACGAGACGGTGGCGGTGGGATCTGTAGCTGCAGGTTGAGCTGTCGTTGTGACTGTAGAGCTGGACACAGGACAAGATGATCCAGCGCCATAGCAAATTCCCCCAATACCTTGCGATCCCAAGTACAAAATCTGCTGAATGTTTACATTTGGAATCGGATCGTAACCTGGTTCGACAACCAAAGTTCCAACTCCAGCACAAGAAAGGGACTGTGTCGAACTGATGCTTGCCGTGGTGAACGTGACAGCATTTGTTCCACATGTGTACAGAACCTGGTCAACTACAAGAACATCTTTATCCAGATTTGATGAAAAGTGTTGCCCAACAACAATTTGGACCTGAAACTCAACAGAGTTTATGGCATAGTAAGTACCAGTCTGGTTGAACTCGGTGGTTGTGCTGCTGAAAGTGTTGACCCACGGATCACTCTGGATTTGGCAGCTGCTCTGACTGGTTTGGCAGAAAGTCATTGACGTTTCAGAAGTGATGGTGTCTCTTTTTTCTAATTAGATTTTGTTTCACAAGTTTGAAGATTTCATTCATTAATTTTTTTTTTTAAAATTTTCCTTGTAAAAAAAAAAGCGGTGTTTTTTTAGAAGACAAAACAAAAAGACAAGAGTTAACGCGTTACAAATAATTAGATTTTTCGAAAGCACTACTGGACAGCAATAACAAAGTCGAGGTCGGCCCGAGTTGGTCTATGGCCGGTGCGTGAATTCGAGGAGTGGGAATTATTTATATTTATTAAATTCTTTGCTAATTAACTGGTACACAATTTATGTTTGTTAAATAAAGTTCGACAAATTGCTTTCAATTTTCTTTTTTTTTTCACCCTATTTTCAGTTTCAGAAAATTAATTTCAAATGCAAAAGATTTCCGAAATCATTTATTTTGAAATCATTTATTTTGAAATCAATTTGAATCTGTAGAATTTGACATATCAGAAGTTCACAAGTTTTTCATATTGATATATTTTGTATGCAGTTTAACACCTGGCAGCAGACAGCTTTTCTGAATGGTTCGAAGTTGAAATTAACAGTTTCCAGAACTGCTCTCAGAAAATTTCTATTGCGATTCAAATAGTCAAAACATTTTCCTTTTTTTTCCTTTTTTTTCTTCTTCTATTTACTTCGACATTATGAATCAGACATAAAATGCTTTCCGAGCTGCCAATCATTTGAACAATTTTTATTTTATGTTATTTTAATTAAAAAGTCTTCTTTGCCAATTAAATTATAGGAATAACAAGAATAATCAAATATTATACAGCATTTGCCCAAATATTCTACAGCATTTGCCCAAATATTCATAAAATCATTAATTTCACACAGATTATTCACATGTCATTTAAATTGAAGAATATTTGATGTCCAGAATTAATTATTAATTGAACATTGTTAAAATCAACAACCACCACTATCAACTGTTATCGCACGAAACTTAGCTTCTCTTCTTATTCATTTAATTTTTATAAACAACTCGTTGAGAGGCAGATATTCAAATCGTCAACTTCAGCGAAAAGGTCTAAAAAGAGACTGATAACCCTTCAACTTCCAAAAAAGCCTATTACAGTATTGAATTGCCTGAAAAAATATAACACCAGCCAAAATTTATTCAATCCGCTGAAATCATCATCATTATTATTTCTTTTTCTCTTCGGCTTTGATATTCGGAGACTTCTTTTTTGATGGTAGCCTGAACAATAAAACCCAGAATTGTATGAAGAAGAATTGCTGCCGTCAAAGTGGAAAGAAAACAAGCATCCGAGCAGATTGAAAAAAAAAAAAAAGAAGAAAACAAAGAAAAAACAGTGAGAGATCAATAATCAATCCGAGAAACGCCAAAAGCAAATAACCATGAATTTGCATGCCCTCAAGTATAAATCCATACAGTTTTGTCGAGCAACAAAGGAAGTGAAAGCAAACAAAAATCACAAAAATCACAAAAAACGAAAAAGGCATCTTACTGCCGGCGATAATCGCCTATGCTACCATTATTCGCATCATCTCGGTTTTCATACAAATTATCATATTGTCGTATTTGTGGAACATCAATCACAGAATCATCATTTTGCTGTGGTTTTTGCTGCTGAATATCTCTTGATTCATACAGATTGCTTCGATAATCATCACGGCGACCGCCGCCGCCTGTATCTCTTCGAGCATATTCTTCGCGCTTAAAATGACGTGCCGGAATTCCGGTATTATTGCCAGCATATCGTTCACTAGCTCCTCGATTTCCGCTTTTGTATGAATCATGGTTCGAGTTATTGGAATTGCGATCGCGTTGAGTATCAGGAAACCGATTATTACCCGCCCGTGAATCATTAATACGTCCGCTTCCGGCTCCTTTGCGTAGTACGTCTTGGTTCTGAAACACCAACATCCAACATGAATTTGTCGAAAGGTTTCAAGCAATAACAATAAATACAACAGCAAAAAAAACAAAAAAAACGCTTCACCTCTTTCGCAAAAATCAAAGTCCCTCCTTCAAAGCTTTTATCCCGTATTTCCGAAATCGCATTAAACACACTATCAGTCTCAAACCCACCCGCACCATCAAAAATATAATTCATCCACTCCAGCACACTTTTAAACGTAAACACAAGATAAACCCTGCTTCCGTCCCGATCTCGCTCTCTATCATCAGTTTCCATCCGTACATCAATCTTATTCGAAAACCAACTCCGAATCTCCGCCTTCACACAGTTGGCCAAAACTGGGCCCTTCAGCTTCACAACTGCATTGCCTGAAGGGTTATTGTTGAGCACACTGCATACCTGTGGCAAATACACTTTAATATCCGTGTTGATAAGATTCTTCGCAATTTCGCGGTGCATCCATTCAAGACACCGCAGCAGATGTAGACGTATGTCAAGCAGACACCAGCACTCATCAAGTCGGATGTTCAGGTTAAACAGTTCTTTGGTTTTGATATATCCCGACGTGTTTGCTTTCACGCCCCAAATATAGATTATCGTCGCGAGCGTAATGCGCGCGGGGTCGTTTGACCGGAGGAGCGACAAGCTACCGAGCATGTTCCGAATCAACTGCCGGTTCGGAATCATTTGCGAGGACGCCCGCAGCCTTTCGATCGCGAGCTGCAGGATGTCAAAACGGCCATGATCGCCGGCTTTTTGAAACAACAGCATTGTCGCATTGTCGCTCAAAGTTTGCGGCCACGAGACATCCGCCTCGCATAGTTCTTCAAACACCGCGAATCCTTCACTATCCCGATCGAAATAAAATATAAAATCAAGAAGAATATTCGGATTCACTGACGAAACCAAAGACTTGCGTTCATTCGTCGTGCGGGTATCATATATTTCAAGCGCAGCTTTTTTGGCATCAAGTCCTCCATGCGAAAGCAGTGCTTTGAACAACATCGTCAGTTGCTCGGCCGTAATGGGGTACTGGTTCAAATTTATATCTGTCCACAGTCCAACAGACTCCAATTTCAGACCCCGCATATCCATATCCAACGCAAACAATAAGGAACGATATGCTTCATGCGTTCGCGGAATTCCCGCGTGGCTCATGTACTTAAAATACCAAAATCCATGCGTGTACATGCCATGTGCTACGCAATTTGTCACAAGTTCGGATATTAGTGTTGGATCCATATCGGAATGTGGCGCATTTCCTTCGCCTTCATCGCCACTAGTGAAAAATAAATTGAACACTCCAACAAACTTTTGAAGCAAATTCCATGAAGAAGCCAATCGCATGACAGGGAGAATAGAAAACCACGAACTTGGGCGCGTTTTTGTTTGCGCCATATGTTCAACAAGATCAATGGCAAACTCTACATTTCCACTCTCACATGCAACTGTCAACGCCTCATCAAATAGGTTCGGGTTGGATAAATATAGGCCGGAAATGCTCTTCACCATCTTAAAAACCTATTTTATATAATGTAAATATTCACAAAAAGGATAAATAAAAAAAAGGAAAAGAAAAATAAACCTCATCTATATACTCGTTGCTGCCGCCAGTATCAATATTTCCTGCAAGAGCTAATTTAAAAACCGAAAATACAGATTCCTCATTGAATCCATAACCAACATCATACATATACTTGAGACATTCAAACGCCGCCAACACTTTTTTAATGCCAACATAATAGTCAACAGCTGCAATCAACACGCCTCTCTTTAACGGGATACTACTTCGCGGTGCCATAGTCCCAGTATAGTTTGCCCGCGACGGAACATTCCCAACATTCAACTTTGCCAAAAACTTTTCTAACAAGTCCGTCAACCCCGTTGCAACAAGCTCCAAAACAACAACCCCGAAAAATTCATTTGATCCTCCCGCTGAGGTATTCCCGCTTCCGAGAGACACCTTCTCCATCACGCCAATCAAATATCGTGTTAGAATCGATATAACTCCTGCGCTTTTCCGCGGCCCAACCAACGCAGTCTGCCAAACAACAGCTACATTCGACACACTCAGCACAACCTTCATCCTTCCGAGAACATCCGCAAGCAGATCCTTCTTGCCCGTCGCCACGTAGAGCGACAGCAGCTCAACAAAATCAGATGTTCCGAGTTCATCGAGTCCACTGACGGTACCGTTGCCGTTATTGCTACCGCCGCGTAGCCCAGATAGTAGTTCGTATGCGTCCTGAGTGATTCTCACACGTCGCGCCCGGGAAGCAGTGATCATTACTTTCCGCGCTGCTGCAGTTTGGTCACTAAATGTCGCACTGCCAGTGCGGTCTTGAATAAACACCCGAGTTTGTTCAAGTGCTCGTTCAAGTTTTTCTGGGTATTCACACAGCCGGATAATTTCAGAAACGGCTTCAGATTCCTTGGAGCGGATAGGGGTGCTGCGTGTGTCCGCTAGACGCTGCGTCGATGCGGGGCGCCGGTATTCTTGATCATCAGTCTTGTTGCGTTTACTGCTGCTTGGGTTACCTTCAAGACTGATTTCATCGTCACGTTTTCGACGGAATGCTGGCGGGGATCGAGACCGAGCTGAAGTGACGCTGCGTCCATCGCCAAGACTAGCCATGGACACGCGGTCAAGTTTGTTGCTTTGATCATTAATGTTGATGCTGCCGTCGCCACCCTTGTTATTATTGTTGGGGGTTGAAGTCGAGGTCCGAAATCTTGAATCTTCTTCACGAAAGTCACGCCGATCGCGGGCAGACACGTAGCTCGATTGTGGCGGTGGCGGTGGATTTTTCGAAGGGGAGCTGAATTCGCGATTATTTCCGCTAACACCACTAGCCCCACTTCCAATGCCGTTTGCTTCACCACGAAGGGAGCTATTAAATGTTCCGATTCCTCGGGCAAGCGATGTTCGGTACTGCGAGTTGTTATATGAAAATCTGCCATTATCATCATCTCTTTGTGCTGATTGCAGAGAGCGGAATCGGTTGCTAATACTGCCGTTTTCAGATTGGTCTCGATCATTTGAATAATCAATAGAGGTGCGCCGATTAAATCCAACCGAATCTTCACCGGCTCGATTCTCAACACCACGGGTATTGTTTCCAGATGATGGTGGAGACATTGAAATTCCTGGCATTTTTTCAGCCGTAATTGCAGAGGAATCAACAACGGCAGTATAGTCATTGTCAAAATAATTCGCATGCTCTATGAAAAAGACAAGAGTATGCATTCAGCCAAAAAAAATTCTCCTTTTTTTTTTTTTTT
>JADGJH010000683.1:777-15337 GCA_027596945.1 Physocladia obscura
TAAAATCTAAAATAAATCCAAACCAATAAATTTTTTTGGCAATTTAAATATTAAATTAAATTATTTGTTTTTTTTTTTTTTTTTTAGTTTAAAAGTTCATCTAGTTTGGTATTGTGGTTTTTTTGCTTTGAAATTGGAGCTGTGTGTAGCATGACTCAGATTCACAATGAAATAAATGTGGCGCCACATTGACGACCAAGAAAATGCACTCAAGTCTTTAAAGTAAAGTCTTTTGTAATATGTTCAAGACTTGTCAAATCAATTCAATGCCCATGAGTGCCATTTGAAAGTTCATAAGCCATTTCAAATGTTCTTTACAGAGTTTCGCCGTCAATTCCAAACCTTCCAGATGCAGAACATCAGAAGGATGAAGATTACAGATGGGAAAATTTTATAAAGAGTTATATTGTATTCACCAGCTTTTTACCTTTTGATTGAACAAAACTTCATCCAAGAATACTCAATTATCAGAAATCGAACGCGCTGATTAATTTTGATCTGATTTCTGTGCCGCGCTGCTCAGTCAGATACATGAATAGTTCAAGCAAGATTCCTTGCTACGCACACCACTTTTGAGTTAAAATAGAAGTTGATAATATTAACGCGGCGAAGCATTTCTCACACTTGAAAAGAAAGAATCGTGAGGTGGCTTTTGAGTCAGTGAATGTGGAGAGAAAAGAGAAAATGCAAGATCATAATCACATATTTTCCTGAATCAGAAAACTAATTATAAAAAACTTCTAAACAAATTAGTTCCCTGAAACAAAAATACTCAGCCTGAAGAATCACCCAAAACCAATAGGTAATTGACTTGAAATTTTGAGATTGGTGCACAAAGAGTGTCAGTGAAGTTTTGAAAATGAAGAGAAAATGTGTGTGAAAGATATGAGGAAAGAAAGATAGAGTTATTATGATTGAAATTAATTACCAAGAAACAGCTGTAGTGTTAAAAAAATTACTTTAATTTAATTAAAAAAACTATTACAATTTATACCAACTGTTTTATTCATTATTATCATCAAGAAATGAGACCTTATTTGAGATATTCCTGTTATTCTAACTCTGAAATTGTATAACTGCTGTAGAATCTCCAGACAAATTTTACAGATCACATGATTAAACAGAAGCCTCAAAAAAAAAGCTACAATACACTGTTACAACAGATTCCATTCCCCATTCAGCTGCTTGACAAATAGTTTCGGTGGTATTGCTCATTTGAATGAGAAGCAGCCAAGTTTTGTAAGGAGTATGTTCTGGATCCTCTTCTTTCAATGGCATAACAAATTTTGTAAACATATGAGAACCTGCAGGTAATGCAGAGTCAACTAAGACCCCATAATGCACTGGTGTCTTGTTCACATCTCAGAGCTTGTCATTAAATGATCAACTCATTTCACAATCATTCCATAATCCTAGGCAGTTGTTTCTTATCCATACAATACAATCATTTGCTCCAAAACAGGGAGCCCAAGTTGCAAATACAAATTAAAGCCATCCATTATACATAGCATTTTGTAATTCTGCATTGTTGTCATAAATTAGATTGGTAATTTAATTTTTTTTGAAGAATTTTTAGAAAATTCCCAAGCCTTCTATTAACTTCAAGAACTCAAAAACAATTAAAGTGATTTCCAACTGCTTTCCAATTATTTTTCTTTCTAAGTGTCTTTTATTCTTTTTCTTTCTTTCCACTTCAAAAACTACTTAAACCCAACTCTTTTCTTTTCTTTATTATTGGTCTTATCAATCTTATTCCCCCTGATAACATCCGGCATGCAACTATCTGTTGGACCAAAAATATCCACTTCCTCAACAATTTAGTAATAGCAATTGAACTATTCAATCAATTTTGCAAAGTCAACTTGCTGAATTGGGTGGAACTAATGCTTGTTTTGTTTTTGGAGTGATTCAAACAAAGTGAAAGTAATTTTGCAACAAGTCCAATTTGTCTTGGAGACAATATCAACTCTTCCAGCAATCTTTGAACAAGTCAGTTCCTCAAGACAGTTTCTTTCAGATCTTTTGCGAGTCCTTTGTGATTTTGCTCCTCGATTAGTATTCAATCCACTTCATGTGTATTATAGTGCATTAGTTTGGTGTCCTTCAGGCACATCTCTCTACCAAACTTTCTTTCCTCAAATGGCACTTCCTTGTGTGTCTTTGAACTGGGATCAAAACTGGGCCTCAACATGGAAACTGCCAAAACCAAACTCCAAACATTCAAATACCAAATTTGCTTGCCTTGCTGTTTCTTCCAAGTTTGTTGTTGCAGGATACCATGTTTTTGACCAACTCTCTGATATTACCATCTGGCACACAGTCAGTCTCCTGGGGAACTTTAAAGTCATACAGTATTAATGTATCTGTGACAGCTTTGGCAATTTCATCAAATAGCAGCATAGTTGTTGTGGGGCATGGAGACTTGTCTGCTCTGGGAGGTGCAGATAAGTACTTTCTGCATATCTTGACAGTTGGTGCAAAGGTTCACAACAAGTTGAAGGGCCATAGTAAGCAGGTCAATGCTGTTGTGATTTCATCAAACAACAAACTGATTGTTTCAGCATCCGCAGATAATATTTTGATAGTTTGGTCAGCTCTGTACCTCCAGTTGCAAACCACATTTGAAGGACACACAAAATCTGTATCTTTTGTTGCTATTTCTTCAGGAAACAGTCATGTTGTTTCTGGTTCAGATGACAAAACTGTGCAATTGTGGTCCACTAAATTGAAAGACTGTGATGGTGTCTTTTATGGATATTCTTGTGAAGTAACTGCTGTAGGAATTTCCTCAAAACTCAAAAGTGTTGTTGTTGGCTACCAGGATGGAACTTTGCTGACATTCAAAATTGATGATTGGTTGGCTTCAAAAGGCATGAAGGGGCATTTCAAAGTTCTCAAGGCAAGGATTGATGGAACAGATACACATGCTGTCACTGGACTTAATATTTTTCCTGATAGCATCAGAGTTATTGTTCTGTCAAAAAATCAGCCTGCTAAAGTTTGGTCACTCATTGAGAGCAATTTGCTGGAACTAGATATATTTCAAGATGAAATTCTAGGGATTGTAATTACTCCAGCCAGTATTGTTGTGACAGCCACATTGTCCAATATTTGTTTTCATGAAATATCTTCTCAAATTATTTCTGGAAATCAACAAAGTCCACCATTACCTCCTACTGCAAGAAAACTTAACACCTGGAGCTGTTCTCCAATCAAAAACCGACATTGGAGTTTTAAACAACAAGCAAACACAATGGCCATGTAACTGCAATATCTGTCTCTCCAGATGGAACCTTGGTACTGTCTAGTTGTGAAGAAGGGGAAGTCAAGCTGTGGAAGGAGGGGAGCTTCATAAACTTGCTCAGTTTGCCAAAGAGTGAATCAATGGATACACGCTTAATTTATATCTCTGTTTTTTGTGATGGTGAAATGGTTGCTCTTGCAAGTAACTGCAGTGTTCAACTATTGACTGGAAGCCTCTCAAAGCCATTTTCTTTGACTTGTTCTTTTAATGAAGCTTCTTTTGAAAGTATTTGCATTGTGTCAATCTCTGTTGACAAAACCCTGGTTGCAGCTGGTTTTGAAAGTGGAAAAGTGGAAGTGTGGAATATTGAACATGAAAGCAGCATCTTTTGGAAATTGAGTGATTCCTGCATACTCACTGTTGATATTTCAGAAGAAAATAAGGTTGTTGTTTGTGGAGATTCTAATGGAGCGTCATTTGCATGGTCATTGATTGAGACTCAGGAAGCTGAGTGCAAAAAGCTTCACAATGTTTATTGTCTGGACAGTTTGGTCAAGAAAGGAGATGCACATTTGTGCTGGATTCTGCCAACTGTTGATATGGGGCCAAAAATTGTAGACAGCATTATTGTTTTTCAACCAGAAAGTGCTTTTATCAGGTTGGATTTAGTTCAGATTTAGTAGAGTAAAAAAAAATTATGTTTCTTGATTTTGGTAAGCAGGACTTCACATTGAATGAATGAAGGTGGAATAAATTCATGCTGTATGGAAGATGGAATTGATTATTTATTAACAAAATGCATTCAAAACAACATTAATTATTAATCAAAATCATCTAAACAATTCAAACCAATGACAGTGCTCCTTGAATCCATGATCAGAGAAAAATTCAGGCAAGTTATTTCTTATCAATGATGTGATACTTAATGCCCTTTTTTTTATCAACTCATAACTCCATGATATTATTGTAACTTTCTCATTTGTGCTGGTTTTATTTACATTTCTAATTTTATGTCATCATGTTTTTTGGACTGAAAACAAAGAAACTGATATTCCTTATTACTCTGATATTCTTCATTGCACAAGTGACAAAGCCATTTGTCTAAGTCAGAGAACCTATCAGAAATAGAGTTCAACATGCTGGGTTGAATTATTCAAGGAATAAGTTTGGGCAAACAGGGGCAGACGGGGATGTTGCCAAGACACCCCAAATGCCAATTTTATTGAGAAACACTAAAATAAAATCAAAAGAAAACAGGCATGGAGCTTGCATAGTGAGCGGAGGGTAGGGAGAACAACAGCACTAGCCGTGGTTTGTTATTCTTGACAAGTCTCCTTGCCTTGTTTCCCAAGAAAGTGAGAAAAAAATGGTAGACTGTTTATTTTCAATGAATACACCATTTTATACACTAATCAAAATAAATAAAGTGGTTCTGTTTGTAATTTGATTTGAGTAAGATTTGCCACAACAGTAAAGACTTTTGGGAACTCATTCTAATCACCACAATAATGACTTGAAAATTTGAAAATCCTTGATTCTTTTGCTTACAGTTTCATGTCTAACCCCATTTTCTTGAGTATTCAGTTGTGAACATCAACTGCCCATCAGTTAATGACAGAGGTTATAAAGTATCCATTGTCACCATGAGCAGCCAAGTTCTCACCTGAAAGAAGTTGTTAAACCAATGTTGCGTGAGCCAATTTTAAGTCAAACCAATATTGTGCTGTCAACATAGCAGAAAGGCTGCAGTGTAAATTCTAATTATCAAACCAATCACTCCAGTGAATCCTCAAATTGATCTATCAAAAATAAATTGAATAGAACAAAACATTACCACATCAAACCTGTGCAGCAAATCCAGTAAAATCTCCACTTACTTTTTTTATGTTGGGAGTGACTCCAAACCTGTTTGAAGATACATCTACAGATGCATACACTTTCAAGTGGAATAGTTTCCATAGCAGATACTTTCTGTCAAGCAACTGATGCAGGTTTGCCATGGTCATTTCATGCCAAACGTCATCACTGACATTCCAAAATAAAACTTAAACAGTTGATCAAAAATAACAAAACCTTAACAATTATGCCTACAATCCATATATTAACTTACAAGAAATAAAAATATGATCATAGTTTAGATCAAACAAGTTTGTATGGTTTGGTGTTGTGGTTGTTTTTTTTCTTCCAAAACGTGTTTTTACTTGCACATTTGGTTTGGTTCAGAAATACAAGGATAGAAAGTGTGATTTTGATCCAAATCTACTCCAAATAGTTTATTAGAAAGCAGAAGAAGTTTTTTGCCATTTGAGTCATGAGAAATGGTTTGATGAGGCAATTTCAATGAGTTAGAGACCATTGTTATTGCCCCAGCCTTCTGCTCTTGAAATATATGATTGGTTTAATAATTTTCTCTGCATTCACATTTTAGATCATTTTGAAAAATATTTCAAGCCTGATTTGAGCAAAAACCTATTTTTCACTTTTGTTTCAAATGAGAAAGAGGAAGGATCCAACACTCAAGGATTGAACTCCAGTGCTTGATCCAGCATTGCTCAGAGCAAAAAATATCTTCTTGAAAGCCAACAGTTGTGTTCCAACTGCTAATAATATTGACCTAGTAATTGCAAGTGACTTGTCAGGCAGGCTTGCCAAAGTACACATGACCACTCTCAAAACCAAACTCAAAGATAGGAAACCATTTGAGTTGTGCCTGATAAGGTTTATTTGTCTTTTCTACTCTGTGGTTCTGGCCTTTAATGCAGGGACCAACAGATCCAGCACTATTATAAATTAGATCACTAACCTATTTTTTCTTGAAGAATTTTCTAGAATTTTCTCAAGCCTTCAATTACATTCAAGAACTCAAAAACAATTCAACTGATTTCCAATTGCTTTTCAACTGCTTTCCAACCAATGTTCTTCTAAGCATCTTTTATTTCTTTTTCTTTTCCCTTCAAAAACTATTTAAACCCCTTTTTTTTCTTTATAATTAGTATTGTCAAATAAAAACAAAGCACACATTAAGTATTAAACTTTTTACTTCAACTTTATCTCATACTTGAATCTTGAACTCTAGTCATTTAGTTCTGATATATCTAGTATTACATTAGTTAATTCAAGCTGTTACAGCTACCAGCAAAATCTTCTACAACTTTCTTCATGTTACAAGGACACCAAGAAATTAATCCTCCTACCTTTACACAAAGCAACTCAAGGCCACTGATTTCAAGAAAGTGTTAGAAGTCCGAAAATAACATGTGTATAGCACAATTGTGTACTCAATAAAGTAATCAATTTTACGCAAAAATCTTTACTGCTCTGTGTGGCATTTAACAGAAAGATCCAAAGCCAAGTCATCTTGGCATCTTTTAAGATGACAACACTCCCAATAATTCAGTTTATTGTTCTATTGTATCAGAAAGTCTGTAATCTCAACTTTACTCCCACAAATTTTGTGTATAAAAATGTTAAAGCAGGAGAGTGTTAAAGCAGGAGAGTGGACTGAAGTTATAAAGCTGCAGAAAGGAGGGAAATCAACTGTTTGGACAAAGAAGTCTGATGTTGTGTACTTTTCAATTACAGTTAGATATGTTGTTACTGTGGATATTGTTCAAAATGTTGTTTTGGTTGCTGAAGATGATGTCAGACTCTTCTTGTCCTTACTCATTGCAGCTACACAGTCATTAAGCAAAGCTTGCTGAAGATGATGTCAGGCTCTTTTTGTCCTTTCTCATTGCAGCTACATAGTAAACTGAATTATTAGGAGTATTGTTATTTTAAAAGATGCCAAGATGGCTTGGCTTTGGATATCTTTCTGTTAGATACTGCACTGAGCAGTAAAGATTTTTGTGTAAAATTGATTACTTTATTGAGTACACAATTGTGCCATACACATGTTATTTTTGGGCTTCCTGGGGAATAACTCACTCCACAGCATTGCTAGATCTGTCTTGAGTTTCATGGAATGCAAGAGGTGGAAGGGGTGAAGAACAGGTTAGCACTTATTCCTTGTACTGCTGTGAGTCCAGTACCTCAAGTGTCACTTGCATGGTGGAAGACCTGCAATAGTGTAGAGACACCAACTGAGCTTGATGCACCACTGGCCTCACAAAGTTGTTAACATCCTGCAAACAACATGCCATTTTTCAGAACATTTTCAATTTATTAATTCAACTCCAAAACTCAAACAAAAACAAATTTAATAGAAAACCAAAAACATGAAAAATCAAAAAGAACCAAACAAACAAACAACCAATAAATAAATAAAATTACATATACAAAATATAAATAAATACAAACATTTACAAAATATAAATAAACAAATATTTACAAAGATAATTATCTGATAAAGTCAAGGAGTTTTAAACAAACTCAATCATCATATGAGAATCTCACAATGATGTGAATGATGTTGACTTTTTTTAAATCTATTCTTTCTACAAATAAAGAGATATACCCCTTTTTTCTTCACTTTCTAGAGTTCACCATGATTTTCACAAATGTGTTTGCAACCTGAGGTCGGGTTTGCAAAGTAACATACTGTATTTTTAAATGTAAAAACTATTGTCTGTATCTCCAATTTCCAATTTCCAATTTTGAACCCATCTCCAATCTCAAAAATGGCTGAGAATCTCTTTCCTGCTATCTAGTTCTCTTGCAAGCCAATGTTGACAAAGTTTTCACTAGATGGCTTCTGGCAGTTTACTCTTGTGTCAACAAAATCTTGATCCCTAGAGACTTCAAGCATCTTCCCTTCTCAGAACCAGCAGACCTCTTTATCAAGAAAATCATCACATTGCTGATAATTGCACTATTTCCGGCAGTTCTCATCCCTGCTGTCGCAGAAATCATTGAAGTACTTGCTTGTTCAGCAATTCACGCTGACACCACTGCTGGAATCTGTGCTGCTCTCAGAATTGCTGCTCAAAAAATTCTGGGATCAATTGCTATTTAATTTTCAGTGTATCCAATTCTGCTCTCTTGAAAATCAAATCATTGAAGTCATTCTCCGGTGTGTGGACAAGCATCTTGTGACATTTGAATATCTTGATGAATTCAATACGCTGTCTCCTCTGCTGCAATTGCCTGCAAGAATCTTGCATTCACTCATGCAAACAGTACCAAAGTTGCAACAAAGATGGTCAAGTTGATGTTACCTTTATCAATATATCTTGCTCCACTGGCTGTTAAATAATATTGTTGAGAGTCTGAGTATTCCTTGTTTAAGAACTGCTTCTTTATCACATGTTTTGGCAAAATTATTGCAATATGGTGATGGCTTACATTCTCTGTCAACCACTTGAAGACATCTTTAAAGAATGAAGCAATTGGTCTAGAAGAAGATGCACTGTTGTGGATGGATTGCTGAGATTGTTTGCCTTGATGACAAGGCAGGAGCTGCATATTCAAAGAATTGGAGGAGAAGAAGAGAACTGAAGCAAAAGCATCTGTGTTTTATTCTTTCAGTGCCTTGAGTCAGTTAGAACAAAGCAATGTGCCTTTGGCCACCTTGCATGCAAGTTTCTTTGAATGAAACAGCAACATGTGCTAAGCCTCAATACCTTGTTTGTTTTTGATGCGCTTTCCCACAATAGCTTGCTCAATTGTGTTGCAGAGATGTCACATGTTTTCTTTTTTCACATTTAAACAGGTCTTTCTATTCCTTATTTTTTCATCCATGAGCATTGCATTTACCCAAAGACTGAGAAACACAATTTCCATTAACAAATATTATCCAGTCTAAGTGGATATTGAATTGCGCATCAAATTAGTATAAATTTTTTTGAAAGATGGGATCAGACTTATTGTATCAGTCTTATCTCAGTCATGTTGATATTTTTTTCATGCTATAAATACTGAATGAAAGTAATTTAATATTTCATACGTGCCCGCCAATTATCTAAATTCTCGTCAACATATGGAGGAATAAACTGATACTCTGGCATCTCTATTTGCAAGAAATTCCTCATTTCAAGCACACGCTTCCGCCAAGTATAAAACGAAGGAGCCTCTTTCCATGCCTTTGCATGGAACCCAACAATACTTTCCTGTGGAAAATTTAGTGTCAGCAGTCCATGCATGATGTTGTATTTCATATCAAGAAGTCTCAGTTCGTGAATGGAGTCATGATAAAAGCTGACGAGAGACTGTTCCACGAACTCATTGAATGGCGGCTTGGCCGCGATGGCCATCATTTTTTCGACATGTCTAGCTACAGGGGTGAAGAGAAACAAGCCGCCGTTGACGGACCTATATATATGGCCGTTGCAGTCCCAGACACCAGCAAAGAAATATGGCCGCCGCGCCTCATCTTTTTTCGGATAAATAAGCGTGCTCGAATTCTGTCGCGAGGCATTATAAAGAGTTGCATTCACGAACGGCGCCGACTGCGAACGCAAAACATCGAACATGTGGGCTGCTGGATTCTCGTTGAAATAAAACAGGTCGGAATCGTGGTAAAGAATTGCCTTGTAGAAACTTTCGAGCCGCCACATTTGCAGCTTCGTATACATGTATTCGTGTTTCGAGCCCATTCCAACGTACATATCCGGCTGGTGCACCGTATAGTTTGGCAGGCCAGGAAAGTCGGCAAAGGAAATCGGCGGGACTTGAATCAAACGCACGCCAAGCTGAAGGAGCGAGGTCCTGAAATGTGCAGGTATGCGAGGAACAATCATCACGGCGTATTCAATGTCGTCGGATTGGTTGAATTTGGTTTCGTTTCGATGGAGGAAAATAAAGGCGTGTAGAAGTGAGGCTTGCCAGTACGGATCGAGGGCCGTGGAATCGTTGCTCGAGTGCGTCACCAGCGTTATAACGGCATTTGCTTTGAGTGGACGTTCGGCGATTGGCGGAAAGAATTCAAACTCGGCCGCTGCGTTGAACTTGGCGGCGTTGACGCTCAGATTGATTAATGGGTCTGCGGATGTGCCGGCTGCTCCGAGCTGCGCCGGCACAGAGTTCAAGAATACGCGAAACTGCACCAGTAATAGTGCCGCGCACAACAAAAGAACAATCAGAAACTGTTTCTGCCAATCGACTTTCATCGTCTTGATGTTCTTCAATTTTTTTGATTTCTATTTTCAATTTGCGAGGATGGCTTCTTGGTCAACTTCGTCAACTTTGTTTGTCGTTGTCCATATTGAAACATCTTACCGTCGAAGTCAAGTAATTCAATTGTCCATTTTTACATAATACTCCCTTCTTCGAAATTGCATCTGGAAATGTCAGATAAATGAAAATTCTTATGCGGATTTACTGGGTTCATAAGCCAGATAATCACCAATATGCATGAAATGAGAACTGAATAAACAGAAGTCAGCATTAACACACGGCGGCGCACCGATGAATTAATAGATCGAGGTGCCGATGCACGCCCCAATGCATACTTCATCGATAGCGCAAGTATCAATCGTCGCTGCTGCCAACTCGACTCCCGTGCCAAATACCAGCAAAAAACGCCGATCAAGTAAGTATCGACAGGCGGATGGAACCATCCATGGGCGGAAAGAATCATCGACGAATGGACGCAAGCATTCGGTAGGCAGACAAATCCATCGATGGACACTGTCTCTTGTCGCAAACCGCCACCACCGACCTGATACTCTCCTTCGATGTTGCCTCTGCAAACTATGCGACATTATAATATAATAACACCGGCTTTTTTAATCTTTTCTTTATCATGTTTATTTTTTTTTATTTTTTTTATTTTATCATTTATTTTTATTGTTATTTTATAATTGTTTTATTATTATTATTATTATTATTATTATTATTATTATTATTATTATTATTATTATTATTATTATTTTCACATCCTGCGTAGTTTCCCATATGAGTTTTTACAGACAACTCAATGTCAAGTGCCTTATACAATGTTGTGACTGTTGCCAGCTGGGACTGACATGAAAGTTCACTGATAGGAGAGTTTTCTTTGAGCAACCAAAGGTCATACCAAGACTCTTGCAATGACATATCTGGAAATGCTTCACCACCATTCAAACAAGACTGGTGCTGTATCAAAAAGTAAAGTTAAAAATTAAAATAAAATAAAATAACAATCATTATAAAAAAACACAAACCTCATTACAATTTCAGTGTTTTGTTCAGCTAATTCTTGATCAATTTTCAAATAATCTTGTTGCTTCCAAACTTCAGTTGATTTTCCTTTCCCAAGGTCTTCATAAAAATTAATGAAGTTTCATGTTCTCTGCTCTGCAATCCTTTCAAATGCTTTACTATATGATCAATAATTTTGCAATTCCAATATAGCTTTGGCTCTGGTCTCTAAGCATATTCCTTGTGCCACACATCTAATAGTGCATACACAATGCCAGCATCCGCCAACTTTTTTACTTTCTTCTTTCCTTCTTCTGAGTCACTTTCTTCAGTTTTTTGCTTTTGTTTCTTTCCAGTTGTTTCCAATTAGGCTGTCATGTTAGATTTAAATATAAAGCAGGTTATACAAACTGAATAAATGTTAAATAATATTTAATATAGAATTGAAAATGGAAATATTATTTATTAAATAACTGTGAAAGAATATAAAATTTATTTTGTTGACAACAAAATTCAAGAATGGGGATTAAATGTTCTAACTTTGTCTTTTACATTTGAACAATTTCTTTTGCTAAGAAATTAGTTTTTAATCAATATTGAAGCATTAGAAATGAGGCACAAAAGTTTTATTTTGAGGCATGGAATTGGACATTTAAAATGTTATTCTATTCTTGGAAATAAAAAATAAGATTCTAAAACTAAATTATACTTTATTGTGCCAATTCCACCAGTTCAAGTGAATCTACCTCCACAGAATTCAACACTACCCAACATGAAACAATCTATCAACTCTGCAAAAAAAAGCAAATATTAGCAACAATCTCTTGACTTTGAAAATCAATATTATAAAATGAAAAAGATGATTAAATACTTGGAACAACAGATAAGACACAAAAAAAATAAATAATTGAAGCTAGCAGACTCATTTTGAAACAGTTTGAGAGAGCTTTACAGTTGGAAATTCACAGCAATGATAGCAGCAGAGACAATAATACCCTTTGAACCAAAATTATTGGTGATGGTTTTGAATAATAAAGATCATGATATTTTGTGATACAAGTTCATTTAAATCCCAGGACTCTCACAACCACAAGTTGCCAAGACGACTCAAGAGCCTCAAACAGAGCTCAAATTAGCACACTATGTTTGAAGCACTGTAAAACACTTTATCTAGTGAAATTGGGCAACTGCTTTGTTCAATCTGTTCAAACCCATCAAATAGATATGGCCATTTTTCATGAACAGCCCAAACTGGTCCAACATTGTTCCAGGAATACCCAATAGTCAAGACAACAATGTTCAGGTGAGTGACAGATAATAGATCCTGATTCTTGCTAACTGTTTCAATTCTTGGAAAGAAAGGAGTTTCAATGCATCCAGCATAATTTCTGGTGGAAGGGTTGATGCAGTAGCTGTGTTATACAGATGAGCAAACATTCAAGAATTGGTTGATGTCCATTGCCAAGGTTCCTTTGTTTTTGGTGAAAAACTTTATTTTTATAATAAATTTGATGAAAACTATTGATAGTTAACATAAAAATTTTATCAATAAATTATGTGTTTCATCTGTTTGTAAATTTTATTAATAATTTCAATTATCAATAAAATAAAAAATGTATAAGAATGAAATGGCTTGCAACTCATTTAAGGAGTAAATGAGGTAAATTGTGTTATGAAATTAAAAAGGTGAAATTGAGGGTTTTATGTTAGTGGATGAATGTTACTTCAACCATTTAAATCAATTCAGATGGCATAAATGTTTATGGAAATTTGAAAGGTATCAAGTGGTGAATGAGTGAATATATTATCTTTTAAAAAACAAAATGTTAGAGAAATCAACAAGGTTATCAATTATGCCTTTTTTTACTTTTCAAATAAATTAATTTTATCATTTGTTCAACTTCATAAATCTTATTTTTGTGTGTTTATTAACTTCTTAAAATTGGAGTAAAAAGGACATATTCATCATCATTTGTAGCTGACAAATCAACTTTTTATCAGCAATTACCAGCTTAGCAGTCATTCAAATTATAATTATAATTGAATCTATATAAAATTCAAAAACTAAGCATATGTAGTATTAGTATTGCAATTGTGTGGGAATCTTCAAGAAAATTTTGCATTAATACGCAAAATCTCCAAATTTTCATGAGAAAAAATGTTCAATTCTTTTTTTTTGAAATTGAATAAAAGCAATTTCTTCCAATTATAAAAGTTTATTGTTGAAGTGAAGAATAATTGGATAAAGGTTGATTAATATGAAAGTAACTGTGAACAAATGGAATCAAGAGAATTCAGATGAATAAAAAGAATTGAAAATGTCAAACCCAGCATTCAGCCTGGCAAGCACTTTTGAGTATTGCATATTTATTGAATTTCTTGCAGATTCTGTTTGTTTAAATCACGGAATGAAACAAAAAAAAAATGCTCAAAAAATTATATCATTTCATTTTTCTCCAACCCATCACTTTCCAGTGCCAATTCCATTGTCTCGGTTGTTTTAACAACTTGTTCAATTTCCATAATTGTTTGTTGACTGGAACCACTGCCATCCACCACATCGTCGACCACCGCCGTTGCAAAGTCTGGCAATAAACTAAAAGTAGCTTGCTCCTCTGGCTTGCTTTCAACAGATTCTGTTTGCTCAAGATGATCCATTACTGTTATTTCAGCTTGTGTATCCTTTAGCGAAGTCGGCGGCGGTGGCGTAGGCGGACGAAAAATCTCTGCTATGTTGGCATGAAACAGTGAGACTCTTTCAGATTGTGGTGGAGAGATGATATCAAGCGAAGACTTGTTGAAATTTTTCGACAATGACAAGTTTGCGCTTTCCTCTTTGTTTTTATCATGTTGAACAAGAAACCTAGTTGTTTGATTTGTCAATTAATTAAAAATTGATAATAAATAAATAAAAACCTTCCCAGTGCGTCAACAGGATCTGAACAGTGCGATGCAAGAATTTGCGTAATACCTGCAACCAAAACTTGGCCAATTGCTGCTTGCAAATACTGACTCTCTTCCGTTGAAGACCGACCTTCCATTTGAGGAATTTCTGTGCTTCGTGCAATAAAATTTGCAGACTTTGCAACATTTTTAAAACGAGTTGGTGGCAAAGCTGCCATGTTCTTTTGTTTTTTTGTTGTTGTTTTTTTTTTCAAGTGAATCTGATTTTCGTCGGATTTTCAATTTGTGTTGGAAATCTATAATATTTATTTATACTTGAAATCGGCAGTAAATTTACAACATCAATAATAATAT
>JADGJH010000684.1:0-15326 GCA_027596945.1 Physocladia obscura
AATTGTAACAGCTCATATCATACTTATGATTGAATTTTGGTTTAGGCTAGGAATATTATCCTTTATGGCAATTTCTGCTGTTGCAAATGATATTCCAAGGCTAGAAGCCGATACATTTGAGGGCATTTTTTGGCACAAAAACTTAGTGGAACCATTTATCTGGTGGCTCTGAACTAAAATTCTGATTAAAAATTGCACAGCTTGATGTGGAGACTGAAAAAAATTGCGCATTGAAAACATAGGAGCACAATTTACATAAGCACTCCTCTTTGTAACTGGAATTGGTCCAAAATATCCAACTGTCAATATGAGGTGCTCCTCAACATCTATTAAATGTGTATATGGCAGAACATATGATTTCTTTTTTTTTAGAGGAACTTTCGGGTAAATTCATTCAAAAGAATAAAAATTAATACTTTTTGATAATTTCAGACTGTTCTTAAGTTTGTATGGAATATTAAGGTGCAGGTTTTTGGAAGCATTTGCGACATCATCATTTTAAATAATCACTGAAATTCTGTTGAAAATATAAGTTCATCAAACTTTTTGTAATAAAGCATAATTCAAATGCTCTTTCAAACACTTTATCCATCAAAACAAGACATCTTATTCACAGCATAATAGAACATAAACCAGATTCCAAATCACCATCAATATTTTTGAAAAAAAAAAAAAAAACAAAACTAATAAAAAAACAATGACTTGCACAAAAAAACAAAGAAAACAGCAAAAATGGAAGCTGAAAAAACAGGGAACAAAAAGTGCCTGACAAATATGAACACTAACCCCACGCTAACACAAAGAACAAATCCCCTTCAGTCCCAAAAACAGACTCAGGAAAAGCAATCATACTCACTGACACACCAATCAAATTCCCAGAAAACCAAAGCAAATACCTAGCTCCAACTGATAACCAAAATCAAGAAGAAAACACAAGAAATTACTTCCCACTTACCATCACACCAATCAAATTTTACAAATTCCTCCCTTGGTTCTCAAACTTTCACAAAAACAACTAACAAAAAAAATCACAATTAAATTTTCCCCCACCAAAAGTAATGAATTATATGTAAGCAACTTCAAATATAACGTCTCTGTCCATGCCTTTATCAACACAGAAGACATGGAACCCTCTATTACAGCCTCCACAATCCGACTCACCGTCAAACAAAGGCGCCTTAAAATACCAGATCAAATCATTATTTACCAACTCAGCAAAAATTGCACAGTCTACAAAGCTTTCTACAACAACCCAGCAGACTTCCACCACACGGTCTTACAATCAGATAAAGCCTTCAACTTACCATTCTTAAAAATGATTTCAACCCCACCTTACCTCTGTGTATGTTTCCAATCTCCAATCCTTCTTTTAACAAGAAAAAATAACATACTGAAAAAACAAATAAAAAAAGAGAGTAAACCAAAACAACCCAAATACAGCCACCAACCTAAACAATACTAGAAACAATCACACCAAAACAACCAAAGACAAAACAATGGAGGAGGCCCAAAACTAAAAAAACTAAAAAGAAAACACACAATTTCAGAAATAATTCAAGAAATTATGGGCACTAAAATAATAAAAGAGACACAAATTATCAGCAAAACGAAGAAAAATAAAGAAAATTCTTTCTTATATATCCAAATATTCATCAAAAATCACAATGGCAAAACACTGACAATTTTCAAAAAACACAATGGAAGTCATAAATAAAAAGCAAATCAAAAGAGCTTAAAAATGCCAGAATAAAACTTTTCTTCGGAAATAAAATTCTTATGCATAGTAAAACTATGTCAGATTAAAATATTTATTACACAAAACAGCACCCTAAAAAACACACTTAGGAACTTTATAAAAAATCAAGAAAATACTGAAGACCAAATTGACTTTTTATACTTTTCAAAACTTTCATAGAAAAAAAAAAAGATATCAAAAACTGGGCAAAATATGATCTGGGCAAAACATATCACATAACTACAGACCACCAGAATACTATTAAACCATCTTTCAAAGAAGTAATGGTATGGCAATAATTACAAATTTGCACTGGACAAAATACCTCCAACTAACAAAAACTTTCCCAGGAAGAATAACTATGAACACATACAAAATAAAAAACTTATGCAGAAATTATGACAGACAAATCAAAACATAAAGACACAAATCCCTACAATGCAGAAAATTGGAATAATAACCTAAAACCTCAATCAAATATTAATGAAAAAATCTATGAAAAAGTCACAAATCCATTCACAGAAGAAATAAAAATAGTAATTAACTCCTGTCCAAATAAAAAATGTCCTGGCCCATTAGGAATCACATATGATCACTGAAAACTAACAAAAGACAGCAACATCCCAAAAGGCCTAGCAGAGATAGCAAATCTAGCATTAACACACAATATAATCCCAGATAACTCAAAATTAGGAATTATTTTACCCCTACCAAAAATAGAAAACTGGAATGAACAATTGGACAAAACAGGATCAATTACTCTTCTAGAAATGACAAGAAAAATCATAAGCCTAACAATCAAAAATAGACTAACAAAAATCATTGACAAAAATAATATACTCACAGGAAAAAACTATGGTTTTCGTACCAGAAAAAGCTGCTTAGACAGCTTTTTTCCCATAAAAATTTGCATTGAACACACCTCAAATTTCAACAAACCAATATATATGGACTTCCTTGACATTCAAAAAGCTTTCAACACAGTCTCATTTGAGCTAATATATAATTCTGCCTGAAAAGAATAAAAATTCTGACAAAGATAATAAATCTAATAAAAACACTTCTTTCTGATAGAAAATTACAAATAAACCCCCCATGGTTTCACTGATGAATTCACACCAACTAGAGGAATACCTCAAAGAAAGGCCCTATCTCCACTATTATGGGCAATCTTATATGACCCACTAGGCTCAGAGTCACCTCTCTCTTTGAGAAATAAAAATTTTGACTTTTGTTTTGATTTTCAATCTTTTCATTTCTCTGGAGAGAGGTAAACGGGGTCCCACGGCATTTGATAACCACTCACAGTGCAGTGCTCAGGTTTGGTATACTCTTTCTTTACTTTATTTCTCAAGTTTCCATCCAACCATATTCAATTTTTGTCTGATTTTTTTCTCGTAATTCTTGCAATACTTGCCATTGTCTCCCAATTTTCTTGCAACTACCTTACAATTTATACTGCACTTACTATTGTCTTAATATTTCGATTTCTTGCCAATTTTTTGCATATATTTTGGAAAATTATATTTCTGTTTCACCTATTATTTGTATGATATATTCTATTTGTTTTCAAGTGACCCTCCCTTTCTTTTTTACCTCCTTTCCTTTCTTGCTTTTATTTTTATTTTTTGATAAAATAAGCTTGATATTATCACATGAAATATTTCTGATTTATTTCTTGTTACTAGTTAATAAAGATGTTGTTTTCAATGAAGTCTACTATGCAAGACAATAAGTCTGTCAGAACTCTGTGCCATATGTTCACTTGAACTTATTTAAATTGTTGTTCACACAATTTTCAAGTCTCTGCTGTTGAATAATTGCTGAAAGGAAATCACTGCATTATTTTTCTGAAAACAGGAATGGAAAAAACATGGACTTTGTACTCCTGATACTTGTCCAGATCCACATACAACAAAAAAAGTTTCACAGTCTGATAACTAACATTGTGTCTTTTTTGTTGTTCAACTTTTAAGCCTGATTTTAGATCAGATGGCAAGTGTCGAGCAAATGGAAACACTATTGCAATGTGCAGCATATTTGAAATGCATGTGGAATGAATGTGTCAGAAAAAATTGAATTAATGGAATGTTTGGATACATTGAGAGAAAATTTTTGTTCTGGAATTGTTTCCAGAAATGTGGGACATTGAATTTCTGGACTTTTTTGTGGAGGAGCTTTGTATGGATGCAAAAGGAATTATAAAAGGTGATTCTATGTGGACACTGGCGTTTTCTCTGGAATGGAAACAAGAAATTTACCTATGTGTTGTTGGTTATGTCAATGAAATAAACAAGATGCCAAATTAACATTTACTGATGTTAATACATTCATATCCATCATTGTCAAAAATTGGCTCTTCTGAGATACCAAGTTCATCATCACTGCATTTTAGTAATTTCTAGCACTATAGTGTATTTTAATACACAACACCACTGGATGGTGGCAAATGTTACACCATACAGTTCACAACACGCATGCAGACAAAGGAACATGCATTCATTGTCTATATGGATGCTTTTTCCAAGGAATTAGTATGGCCAAGTTAGGAACTATTTATGGCAAGTCCCCACCCAACCATACACCAATGGATCACTCAGTACAGAAATGGTGATTGTGTTTCACAAAAGGTACCAAAGTGAGAGATGGTTTTCAATGGCAAGCATTGCGAATGGATCATTGCCTTTTACCATCACTGGCCTACTGTTTGCCTGGACAAATATTCTCGATGCATTTTGCTATCTCCATCTCAACTTCAACAGTATGGCATATTTTACATGATGCTGAATACATGCACAAAGTTCTGGAAAGGTGCACATTGCAAATTAAAATGGATGATGTTGCTTGGTATGCTTTGGAACTAAACTCAATGGATTGGTGCAAATTAAATCTCCTTTTTCTCAGCAAGGTTTCATTTGACAATTGCAGAATGTTGCAAAACCAAAGATACTCATTTTTTAGTGAGAACCTAGTTTACTGCAGTGAGTTTATCTGAAAACCAAGAGTTTCATACTTTGTTTTCCTGTCTGTTGAGGGAATTTTTGATTACTTTGTAACTGAGGGAACTTTTAATCAGGATTTATTTTTGCGCTGTTGTAAAAGAATGGTCTAATACAATACAAAAGTTAAGCAGTATCCTGGAAAATGTTCAGTTTGGATAATGGATGGTGCCAAAATTCACACAGATTGGTTTCTTGTAAACACCTGTTGCTCTTTTGGTGCCTGTTCTTCAACCCAATCAAATATTTCTTTGGAATGGTCAAAAGTAAGTTCAAAAAGTATTATGAAGAGGGAAAAAAGGAAAATCTCTTCATTTTTGTGACAAATATCATATGTTTGTTCTTGCACCATGATTTTAACAAAATTTTGGACCAAGGTAGATACAAGATCACTTGCAGTTTCAATGCTGGATGTGGAAATTTTGGAACAAAAGAACAGGAACTTCTGGGATTTTACACAAATACTTAATGAGTAAATGAAACAAATGAAGTTGATAATTTTTTATTCCTGATGATCAATATCATCTTGTGGCTGCTTCTGTAATTGGAAAGACTGGCCTAAAGGACTATTTGGTGCAAATGCATGTTGAATTTCTGGTAAAATATTTGAATATGTAGCAATTGTAGCTTCCAATGATTCAATACATGCAAAAATGTTCTGAGCATCTTGTCTGAGAAGCACCAATTTAGAGCCAACATTATGAAGAATATTTTGTGCAATATGCATCTCACTATTGATGTTTGAAAGCTGTGTCAATTCTCGTGACGGAATAGAGTCAAATAGGTGAGTTAAGGTGGGGTGGGGGGGACCTTCATTAGTGAAAGTCTGATGTTCTGGAGTTGATTTTAAAGCAATGAATGCAGCCCAGATTTTCAATTTGCACCAAAGCTTTTGAATCAGTTTCATTGGGCCTCCAGGAGCTGATCCCCAAGTTCTTTGACAATCAAGTTTGCTGCAGCCCCAAAACAATTTTGTTCAGCTGGTTGCAAAACCATTTGGTTAAACTTTACCCAATGAGCTCTTGATAATAATGAAATAGTATATTTAAGAATTGTGATGGAAATTGGCACTGAAGATGCAGCAAGGGTGCATAATGATGTTAAACTCAAATCACCAAATTTCATTATTCGATTGTTTTGCTTGTAGCTGATGTATTCATCTATTCTGTCAATTTCAGGTTGATTGCAAAGTTTCAAACTGGAAAAATGAAGATATATCAATTCTTTCATTTTGGCTCAAAAGGACAATAATATTCCAAATGTAAAGAAAGAAAAGGGATCTGTCCAGTCATAAAAATGAAGAATCACTCTCAGCTATAACTGTATCCTGCTCTTAAAAAACCCTTATTTCCTGAAAAAGAGTCCTGAATTTTGCATTTTGAAGCTTTTTGAGTTATTCAGCAACTGTTTCATGTCTTGCTCCATTTTACCTTCTCCATGATCAAATTCAAACAATTATAATACTGACTGAAGCAATAAGACATGCAAATATGGCCAAAACTTTTCCAGGCATGGCATCCAGACTCAACCCTCCAGGAACTGCAGCCATGATCACTTTTTCCAACCATGTACACATGATTGTGATTATCACAGCAATTGCAAAAACTGCTGCCAATTAAAAGTATTGTGCCATTACTGGTAAAGTATTTAAAAGAAATGATTTGAATCAGTCTTGCTGTTTCTTATTGGATGCTTGAATCTTGATCATGCATGCTCCTGCATTTTGAACAAGTTGGTTTCAAATTTCAAATACAGATGCATGTTCCAAGAGAGAGATTACTGATTGCTTATAGATGTGTTTCTGTGATTGTTGGGCATGGCAGTTTCTGGAGTGGTGGTACCAAGATTGTTGTGATGATCTTCAATAGATGGCATCCATAAGGTCATTCCAAAGAGCCAATTCATTGGCAGAAAGTGGTTTTGGCATCAAAATGGATTCAATTTAATCAAGTATTTTGAATGGAGCAACATACACTGAAGTGGAGAAACGTTTGCTTAAGCATCAAATTGTTGATTGTGCAGGTGCTCCAACAAATTTTACAGTTTCCAGCCTTGCAAAAAGATTGGAAGAGAAGTGGGGAGACCAATTTAAAGCATATAGCATTGCGTGGAATTGGTATGCCCAACATTGTTTGAACAGACTTACTTGTTTAGAAGAGCTTGTTGAGGCAGGTCCTCCATATGAGCTTAGTTCACATTTTTGTCCAAGACCTGTCAGTGAGCTCCATGCATTGCAAGATCTTTCAAATCAATAGCAGATTGCTCTTGGTCAAAACAGTGTCCATCAAACTGACCTGGAAGAATTTGGAGTGTCAATCAAAAATTTTGCAGAACAAGTTGCAATGGGAAAGTGTTTCTTTGAAGAATTGGAGTGTGATGTCAAGGATCTAAGTCAGCGGCATAAATGTGCACAAGACAGTGCAAAGCGCTCCAGGAGATTGCTTCAAGATGGATCTGCTGCACTCAATGCTCAGTCAAATATACAGAGTAATAATGCTAGAAACAGAGTTGAGGATCAATTTGAATTGGAACATCATGAAGAAGATGTATTAAATGATTTGCAATAAAGTTTATTTTTCCACATTCTGTTCACTTCTGCCAATGAAATATTGCATGCAAGTCCTGCATAAAAACCACTCCAAGAATATTCACATTTTTTATAAATCCCCTCAAATGAATACTGATGAAACTCATTCAAGACTTCCATAACAATCAGAGTGAGATCCTTGGATGCATTTGCGTGATAAATAACTTGAAGCCTTTTCTTCACCATTCCAAAGAATATTTCTATTGGGCTGAAGAAGGGGCAGTATCAGGTTAAAAACACTACTTTAATTCCACAGTATCTCAATGCACCCACAATCTCAGGGTCACAATGAATAGCTGCTCCATCCATGATCCAAACAGAGTTCCAACCAGGATACATTTTAATTGCTCGTTGACTATTAACTGTGTGAAGACAACATTCAATAAAAAGATCCCGTGTGAATGTCCCTTCTGTATGATGAACATCAAGAAGACCATTCAATCCAATCATGCAAAGTAGTGAAACTTTTGGAAACTGTTTGTATTCACTGCAAAGAATGAAACGTTCACCCTTGAACCACCAACCACGCTTTTGAAGCATGTGTCTGTTGTCAAATGATACTTCATCCAAGAAGACCAAATTATGTAGCTTCCAATCCAAATCCAGCAACTCTTGACAAAAGCAAACAATGTCAGATTGACAAATCTGACTAGCTTGCATTTCCAAGGCCTTCCATGACAAGTTTGCTTCTTTGAATATCACAGATATTGAAAAAGATGATATAGAGACTCCATATTTGCATGCATAGAGTTGCTTTGCCTCGTCTATGAACATTGTTGGTGCTTTAAGGTACTGGTTGACTAGCCACTCTCTCCTTGTCTCCCCATGCTCTGTGAAGATTCTATCCTTCTCTTTTCAACACACTCCATCACCTTTTTCATACTGATCAATCCAGTTGGCCATAGTTGAGGGGAACTTGCTGAAGAGGTGTGTTTTTGACTTGCCCTTATAGTAGTACATATGTAGACAATAACTGCATACATCAGAAGATGACTGTCTCTTCAAAACAGCTTGGTAGAGGTCCATAAGCTAATACAATGGATTTGAGCAGTGACGGTGGATGAAAAACGAAGATCTGATTTGACCAGAAAAATCTAATTTTGGACAAAACGCATAATATAAGCAAAAACTATTTACCAGACAAAAACAGACAATCACCACCTTCACAACAATAATAACCATACAGATGTGGTTATATTATTGGTAGGAAGACGCGTGTATTGTTCTTAAACTGAACTGATTGATTTTAATGTTTTTTTAATTTTTGATATTAAACCATCCAAATTAGGTGCGTGTGCTGGCGGTTGGTTTAGCAAGCAATCTTAAAGCATATTATATGACATGGTAATGATGATGGGGTCTCTTCAGTCATATGTCAATGCTGGAGAACAAAAGTTTATTCTGGTGAGGAAGTGCTTAAAGCTCAACAAAAAAAATGGAAGAGGAGAAAGAGAGAAAAAAAGAGCTTAAAGAGGCATCAGAAAAGAAGCAAACCAAAATTGCAGAAAGGAAGAGGGATCTTTTGGCTGATAAGGATCGAAAATGGTGTCACAGAGTTTTTGGTCCTGCCTGATGACTAAGCAATGGACCTCAAGCAAGAAATAGCTGTGTTGCACTAATTGAAAAACTTTTAAATTCTGTATTGGAAGTAAGATCCAATGCAGAAATCTCTTTGATGAGCACACAGCAGCTTGCAGAAGTTGAACCAAAAAAAAACAAAAAAAAAAAACAATTCAGTTACAATAACATCCTTCTTATTTTAGTATCAAATGAAAATATAGTTGTTATAAAAGAAATAATTTTTTACAAGAGATTTATCTGGAACTTCAAGTATCAGAAAATAGTGCTTGTACTTTTTTTTTGTTGCATGGAAAAAATTGTTTCAACAGAAAAGATTGTGCACTCATTGTTATAATTTTTAACCTAAAATCTATTTATTTATTTCCATTAATAGAGCACATAATAAATCCCAATGGCATTGGCTCATTGTGAATTGTTTTTCTATAAAGATTCTTATCTTCATTGAATTTAAGAGAAAAAGTTGGAGTTATTTTTTCACTCTTGGTTGTACTGACCTGTTCTCTCAACCAGACAAATAAACAAACTTTCTTATCCAATTTAATGAAGATAAGATGCAAAGGTTTTAAACCTTTATTATCTAACCTCATGCATTCAGTTTGTGCACCAAATCTATGATTCAGCAACACATCAATTTTATATGCTTCTATCATGTGCTGGAGTAAAATCACTGATAAATGTTGAATTTAAACCAAATAATTACTTTACTTTGAATCAAATCCAAGAATTAAAAACGAAGACATAAATAGCACAGGGAAAATATTTTAATATGATTTATTAAACCTCCTCAAAACCAAACACAAAATTCAATCGCTGATAGTAGGCCTCACCATAAAATTCTTTCTGTTCAGCTTTTGAAACAACAGCACAGTTTTCCCTAATTTTACTGTCAAACTTTCCTTTACATCGACCCAAAACCAACAGTGCGAAAGAAATATTTGGGAGGTATGTGTCCATACATAATCGCACTTTCTTATACTCAGCTGCAATACTTTCATTTGAAATTTCCTGGCCACCATTGCTATAGCTCAATTTCATTTGTAGTGCAAGCAAGAATTTAGTTTTCCTACTAGATTGCAAACCAGTTAATTCATTCAACCAAAGAAATTCCTCATCAAGATAAACAAATCCATCAAAACTTGAGCCACCAGCATTGAGGACACAATTTCCAGAAGAAACTGGTGGATTTTTTGAGGTTTCAGGATATCGCTCAGAGCGCCGGGAAACTTCAATGTTTTCAATGTTTGGAATAGCAATAACGGGGTCATTTGAAAAATTGTGCGTGGCGCCTGACAAGAATTTTGAAAGTTGAATGGATTTATAGCCGAGGCATGAGAAAAGTGACAATCGAAATGCAATATAATTTATGTTGAAGTCCTGAATAGAGGAATATCAAAAATGAATGCAAATTATTGAGTATATTACTTACCTCCCATTCCTGCCATTGAAGAACTTTCGACAAAAGAATCTCATTCCAGAATTTGGCAAAAGAATCATAATGATTTGTTTGTAAATAGCTCCAGACAAACATGAATGGGATGCGGACAATTTTACGTCCATTTCTTGGAACTAATTTAATAACTCCAATTTCCTCAAGAGACACAAATGAACCAGAATTGAGTCCAGATAGAGGCTGATTGTCATCCACAAGAATGGAAAGAAAGGCATACGCAATAGCCTTTCCAAAATCTGGTATATTCCCAATTCCGTACCTACTAATTATATTCATGCGAACATTGGTTGCGACATCATCCCAAAATGATTTGAGATTTGGATTGTATGTATTGGAAATAAGGGCTTGATAAAGAAGCTCCAAAGACCTGCAATGACCCCCAACATCTGAAATTAGCTGCCGGAGGTACTTGTTTTCTCGAGCCGCAGTAGCATAGTGCTCATCCCGAGCAATAATAATTGTGACACAAGATTTAAATGACAAAAGCGGCAGTGGAATATGCAGTGGTGGATGAGTTGACTTCGTGACAACAGATTGCATTGGTCCAATGACAGTACCAGCAAGAATCGGCACAAAAAATAATGAGAACGAGCAACTCAATCCACCAACAATTCTAAAGAGCTGTTTAAACTGCTCCTTGTCAATATCATGAACTTGATTCACTTCATCGATACCCAAAACAATGCATCCAAATTCTGAAGGAGAGATAGAAGCCAAAGTAACAGCGAGATTCCAGTCTGAATCCTTAAATGAGGTGTAAAACACGCCGAACGATGGATACAGTTTCCGATTGAACTGATAGAGAATACGGAGGCAGAGAGATTTTTGAATCCCGATCGCAACTTCATCGTTTGTATACGCTGACCCATTTCCAAACGTAATATTGATGAAGAGAGCGTTTGAAAGAAGTACTTTGAAGTCATGCGAGAGTACAATTGAGTTTGTGACATAGGACTTGAATGAAACAGAAAGCTCCTGTAAGAATCTCGATTTTCCTGAACCCGGACCATCGGCGAGAAATGGAATCGGGTGAAGATTTCTATCCTGTTTTTCTGCTTGCCAGCAAGAATAGCGTTCCTGCAAGGCATCCGCGAGAATCCGAAAGGATTCGTCTCGATCAGAAAATAAGAATGCAGATCCTGCTGTTTGAACCAAAGGCAATGATATCGACCGTCGCCGCTTCGTGACCATAACCAAGATTTCGTCATCACTGGCCAATGGTCTTTTCTTAGGCGATTGCGATTCTGCTATTTGAAATTGTAAATACAAGTGGGAATGCTTGGAGAGAACAAACCCCTGACGTTCGCCTCTTTTTCCTTCTCCTTAAGTTTCAAATGATATTCCCTTGCATTCTTCAGCGCCTCTGTCGCTTTCTCCAATGCGGCAATTCGGCTGATCAGTGCCTTCTCCTCCCCTGTCCAATCAACATTCTTCTCTTTCCATTTGTCCAAGTCGCTCTGAGCTCTTTTGACAACATTATCAGCAGCTTGGACAGACTCCCTGGCGGCTTGCACTCCATCTACAGCAGTTTGCACTTCCATTTTCTGAAACAAATCAACCCAAACACAAACCATCGAGAGGTGACGGTATCATGGGACTTTAAAGCGCACAACCGTGCTGACATGAATAGAATAGTCGAGACCAATTCGAATCCGGATCATCAGAGTTACACGGCGCAAAATGCGGTGAGTTTGAACGTAAACCTGTTGATAACGGTATTGTCTACCGCCATACAGCTCCATTTCTGCTATGCGGTGGCAGTTTTCGTTAGTTAGAGTGCAACCGTTCGCTATTGTGTTTATTTATTTGATCCAATTCGGATCATTCTGATATTGGTTGATCGCGATTCGCCTTATTGCTCTGGACTCGTCTCCGTATTTACTGACTCGCCCGACGCAGCAAATAACTAATTACTGCTTGTTTATTCCTCTTCGAATTTGAACAAGGCAGTTGCTTGTGGACTGATTAGGTGCAGCTTGTGTGGTAGTGCAGACTTGGAAGGAACCAAATTATTGACTCCATCCACACCTATATCACCAACTCAAGCCGCGCTCAAACAATCCACAGCTTGTACTTATCTTCATCCTCCCTTTGAAATATTTGCATGACTTATCTAATCTCCTGACTTGTTTTTTATTAACTGTTGGTACTTTTCGATATCATCCATTGCTTTCTTTTATGTAGTGATTGCTCTCAATAAATACATATTTAATAAATAAACACATATTTAATAAGAATATATTATTGAAAAACTGAAGAAGCACAGCAATAACAAAAAGCAACCCCAAACAAACAGACAAAACAATACAGATACCCAATGTTCATTAGCTGTTCAAAATCATCAATGGAAACAATGCCAAGAGTGTTTAATTATTTAGATTTGGGAATTTTGGTAGCATTTCAAAATTGTTGGTAAATTGCCACCTCTATCCAAATCCCTAATCTACTGCAATCTCTAAATGTCACACTGCCATCTCCTGTAAGAAAACATGTTGAGGTAGAATAAATTAAAGCTATATGGAAGATGAACTTGAATCTTCATTAATGAAAACACATTCAAAAGCAACATCAACAGTGGCAATCAAGCTTGTACTGTTCCATAATTAAGCTGAAACTAGAATATTATTGTAAACAAAAAATGGGAGGCTTTATGTGATCAGGAACAGTTGAAAAAATTGATTGTCTATATTTGAAAGTTGGGGGATTTTGAATAGAGAATTTTTGACCAAAACTTCTGATTGCATACAATTGTAGCATAGATTGCAATATAATGATGTGGTATAATTTTACACAGATAGCATAAAGAACAATCACACTGAAAAGATGAGTTTTTATTTTTACTGACTTTTTGCAATTGGAATTTTCAATGACAGGTTTGTCTGTTTTGAAAAAAAAAAAATGAAAAACAAAAAGAAAATGTCCAATGCAAACAGCAACCAAACCACCATCACCCTCTTCCGCAGTGATGGCAGGATTGCTATAATGGCTCAGTACGAAAAAGTTGTTAAATCAGGTCAATTTGGGCAAATTTCAGAATTTTACTCGAGCAATTTGACCAAAACACAGCCTGATTTAAAAAAATGTGTTATAAAAGGAAAGAGCCAATTATTTATATGCAGCTGGCTGAATAATCAGCCCTGCTGCTCCAAAGAACAGAATTAAGGGCTTGTGAGGAGTGCACTAAAGAAAGGGTATTGATTGGTACTGTTCAAAAACATCTGACAGTTAAATTGGGAATTGTTGAAATTGATGGAAAAATTTAAAACTTAAAATTTCACCAAGAAGCTGAAATGGACAAATTTGAAGGCAAATGAACATTTTAATAAAGTTTTGAAGGCAATTTTAAAAGCAGACACCTGAGCTGTTGCATTATTAAAATCCGAAAAATAGATGGACAATTTGTGGTATCAAAAATTTGAAAAAACATCAACGTTTCAGGAAATTATGGATAAAATCCGTGAAAATGTTACAAAAGATCTGAGCTTGGTAAAAAGTAAGTTTTAAGAATTCAAGATTACTGATACTGCACAAACAATAAAGGAGGCCCTTGCGCGAACAACTCAAATCTTAACCACTGGCCTGTCAACTGAACCATACAATTTTGCACCTTGTGGACAGCTCAAAAATGTATAAATTCCCATATTAGACATGAGGAAAGGATGAGTAGGAGTTGATGTGAATGATTAATATTATAAATGATTTTTTCATTTTTGTGGATCCTGAAAAAACATAAAATTTTTTTTAAGACATTTAACTCTGCACTTGAAACTCAAACATGGATCAATGCTTCTGGTTCACTAGGCAACAGTTTGAGGTTCTTTCTCACCTCCAATTCTATTCATTTTTCTAATTGATGCAGTATTATTTTTTTCTTTCATAGCACAGAATAAACATGTTGAAGCTGTACATTTGCTTCTGGACAGGGGTGCTGCTGTGCATTCAAGAAACTCAAATAAGAGGACACCACATTTTTTTGCTGCTCAGAATGATCATGTGGCAGTTGCACAGCTGCTTCTTGAACCTAGTGCTGCAGTTGACACACAAGATTCAGCCTCAAAACCACCACTGTCACAAAGACTGTCCAGCAATTGAGTGAAACAAACCAATAAAAGTATGTGGCCACCTGATTAAAATATTGAATCAGGTTCCCACTGGTATTATCTTTAGCTATAAGACTTCCTAAACCTTGTATGTGATCTGCTTCTTTGAATCAGCACTTTTAGGAAATCATTATGTCCAAACCTTTGTTATTGTGGGTACAAATAACATGACTGAACACATAGGTAGTAGCAACTCCATCAGCACCAAAAATCAGTAACACATTGTCTGCAATATAAATCTGTAGTGCAGCTTTCAAAAAGGCTATTGTAGCTCCACCATCAATTAAAATTCAAGAAAATTGATTGATTGTGTAATCACAATCTCTCATTAAAGCAGCAAATATGGAGTTATTGGGTAACATTGTGCAATCTTGAAGTTTGATCATGGTCAATACAAAGCTGGCTCATAGTATCCAGCCATTGTCTTCCAGCAGTTGGTGTGCAGTGCTAGGAGCAAGAACAAAATCTGTAGGTAACTGCTGACTGGAGAGTGCTGGACCAGCATCAAGAATATACAATAAACAAACAGTTTTGTTTCTTCATGTTAATTTACTGTGTATGAATGAAATAAAAATTATTACTATCTCTATTAATTACTGTGTTATTTATTTTGACATTCACACATTGGGAAAGAATGAATGATAATTTCACTATTATATTTGTAATAGATTAAAGTCAGTGAATTATAAAAAAATTAATGAAACAAAGCATTAACATGGATATGCTAATGTTTATGGTACTATTATTCTGTTTGAAGACAAATTATCCTGTTTGGTATTAGATTTTTTATTTAAGGTAAAATAGAGAGATTTTGCAAACAACAATTCTTTGTGAAAATTCTTTCATTTTTCATTTGAAATATATTTCATTTTCT
>JADGJH010000685.1:0-15307 GCA_027596945.1 Physocladia obscura
GTAGCAATTGCGTGTAACAAATGGATCTGGAATCTCCAGCTCTTCAGCTAACTGGGTGATTTTGGCTGTTGTAAATCGAAAATTAAACTTTGCTGTCGAATCTGTCATTGAATTGATATTAATTCAAATGTTTGGGATTTTGATTGCTCTTGTTAGTTGTTTGATGTTGTTGATGTCAAGTGCAGCAGCTGCCAGCAACACAAACAGCCAACAGTCCATTTGTATATTTTCACAAAGAATTCTTCGTCGCAAAAACAAAGAAAATGAAATATATTTCAAATGAAAAATGAAAAAGAATTGTTGTTTGCAAAATCTCTCTAATATTGGCATGACCATTTATGCAAAAAATAACTCAATTTGAAAGAAAGCATGATTTATGGTTTAATCAAAAATCAGAAAACGGCCAATCTAAGCAAGTGAAAATTTTTTGATAGTGTCTCCCATACACTCAAAATGATTATGGATCTAAAAGCTTCGGTTTCAGGCAATCATCAATTGATTTTTATTACAATACATATCGGGCGTAATTTCACAATAAATATGCATTCCGATATATCCTGTTTTTGAATTTATATCCCGATTCAACCCAAGAATCTTGTTTTTGTTCCACTGAACAATTTTTTTTTTTTCCTTTCGGCTTTTTTTTCTGCAAAGGAAACATTACTAATGGCATCAGTGTCGACAACAAACAGTTTTATCTCAAGGCCTCTAACTACAACAAGCACAAAAAACAGCTCCACAAAAACTACCAGCCTTACTGCATCAATTCATGCGAACCAGCCTGCAGATGAACAAAGCATTGTGTATCAAACTTTCTCTGGCGAATCTTTAGCCGGTGGTCCCCAGTTAACGCTGCAACGTAACGTCAACTATTATTTGATTGCAATAATAAATTATTTTAAAAAAACCTAAATTAAAACTGAAGAGCTGTTGGAACCATTCGCAGTGCATGGAGAAATGTTTGCGTTACATTACGAAGCAGTGGGACACGTTGCAAGTCGTGCATTCGGCGAAATGCCTTCGGCTTTTCACACTTATGCTATTTATCCGGCTACCGTCAAATGTCAAGTGCTTTGTTTTTTCTTGATGAATGGTAATCGATATCCTCCTTAACCTTTTCTCAGATAAACACAAAGACGTTCCTTCACCACAGTCAATATTCCCTTTTTATCATCCACTCTGTCGACTTCAAAAACAAAAAACAAAAAAAAGACACATAAATTTAAGCATTGAATCGTGGCAAAACAAATTTTCTAATTTTAATATTTTCAACTTTTTTTTCTGTTTCAGAAAGCAAAAAATTGTCGCAAACTCTCGTCCGCATTTCCGACATTGTGACAAGTCTAGTAGCACAATGTGCATACTGTTCTGCGACAGCTTGTGGTCTTGGCGACGTTTTCAAAGGCTCTGTGTCGGTAAAATCTCCACTTCGGCTGTCCCCAAAAGATGTGTCAGCCAGTGATAAAGTGGTTTTACGACTTTGCGTTGATGCCACAAAACTTCCTGCGCGCGTTTTGCCAAAAACTCGGGAGGAGATTAGGAAAATCTTTGGAGGGGTTGGATTGCAGCAAATTGGAAATATTGTTGCGGCTGCTGGTAAGAAAAGAGACCATCTTTCTTGAAAGCAAATTGTAATCAAAGTGTCGTAGGATTCAAGAATTCTCTAAACGCGTTGTTGACGTGCGAAATCGACGAATTTTTGGCTAGAAACGCGGAAGTCGCCTTTAAAAACACTACTGGATTCACATTTGGCGCGCACAAATTCAATTTCCGGTTTCAAACCACGTTTAAAAAACGCCATAAACATCAATCGTTTTTTTCGTGCATAAAAAACTCATTTGAACTGCTGAAACAAACCCGAATCTTGCACATCGACAACCAATCGGTTTTAAAAGCTCTCCCATCGTCGTCACACAAATCCTTAGACGGGTGGTTGTTCGAAAATTTTCACGGCTTCACTCCCCGCTACCTTTCAAAAATAATTAGTCTAGAAACAAAACGACTCTTCTGCGGACTTCTCCACCAAGCGATATTCACAACGAATCCGCAGCAATCACTTGACGCAAGATACACTGCATCATTTGATCTTTCCGATAAAGCCGTTCTTGCGTTCGTCTATTTTTCAGGAACATCCAACAACCTGTTGAAATCACATTTCGCATACCTCGCGCACTCACTTGGTGTCTCGGCGCAGGCACTGCTTCTCGCAGTCAAGTACGCGAAAACTTTCAACCATAAGCTGCCGGGATGGGTTGAAACGGCCATGGACGTTATGATTCCGCTTGTTTATTACACGGCGCGGCGGTATCATAAACGCATGTGGCGATTGTCGCCGCAGCTACTACGCGTGTGTGATAACGACGATGGTGGTGGCAGCAATCCCGCCACAGTGCTGGCGTTCTGCACATTTGCAGGCGTGTTGACGCTGTTGCAACGATACAGTGCTGTTGTTGATGACGGTGAAGGGTTTGAGGAAGTTGTTGCAAAGTTTGTTAGGTCAGCGTATGGAATTGAATGTGGATTGGACCTCGAAGAATGTTGTGGGACGACTTCTAGTGACAAATTTTTTGCATCTGAAGAAGAGTTGGATATTGATTGGGATGATGTGGATGTGAATATCTTGGCGCAAGCTACAGCTAGTTTGAGAATGGGAGTTGGAAAGATTATTGGAAGAGAAGAACTGTGGGGTGGGCATATTCAATATTGATATAAATATATTTGTATAAAATTATATTTCTCACATTCACTCATTTATTTTTATCACCTTGTAGCAAATTTACAACGTAACCTGTTTAATAATCATATGGTGCAGATGATTGAATAATGGCAATACTGCAAATCACATAACAGAAGAAAAAATTAAAAAATTGCCTGTTAACAACAACACGACCATCACAACCGTCAACCCCATCATTAATCTTCTCAGAAATTCTATATTTTAAGCAAATAATTAGAAGAACAAGAAATTGTCAAAACAGTCCTGCGTCACACAACAAATAAGTGACTTTTGATTAAAATTTCAAGTGACGACATGTGATTTCAACTCATTCTCCAAGGTTTATTGTTCAAATTAAGTTTCAAATTTTTGTAGGCAAATTAGGTTGAAATTCAAAAGGGAATAAATTATTTTGGCTCATAAAAGTTGAAAGTTACGCTCGTGGTACAGAAATTTTGAACAAGTAGCCGCCAAAATTGAATTTGAAATTGAAACGAAAGTGATTGTTGAGTTGTCAACAGCAACTTTGCAATCATGCATAATGACTTTAAAGCATTATATTAAATGCTTTTTTCAGCAGCAGATCGGATGTCATTTGAGCAATTGATACTTTGAGTTAATTGCAAAGCTTGGGTTCAAATCCAAAATTTTGGAACAACCAATTTCCTTCATCTCCTTCCTGTGCCAAAGTAACTGCCATCAGACTTTTTGAATCTCACTTATATGATGTTCCCATTGAAATTGTCTTATGACAGGCACTTTTGAAAACATCACTTCCACCCCAAAATGCAAGCAAAAATCCAGTTTTTCAAAGATAATGAGTTTCACTGAGCACATCACAATAGAAAAAAGTGTGAAACAATCAAGCAAAGGTAACAAATTCTTTCATTCAGCGAGGGACGTATTTAATTGTTTTTTCCTTCACTGTCAGAATAGTGATCAGACTCATTATTCTAAAGCAGGATTATTGGTCAACCTGACATTGTTGCACACATTTCTCATTTGCTCCACGAACTGGATACAGAAATCAAACAGAAACTGAATGCACTCTGGAGGAGGCCTATTGACTGCAGCTTGATACTCATGCGCTGAAACAGTGTGAGCGATTTCAGTGGCCTATTCCAGATGAAATCCTGAGCCTCTCTTTCTGGAGTTGCTTTACAAATTTGCTGAATTTGTATTGTAAAATCATCTATTGCTTCTATTGGTTCGCCCCCGCATATGACTGCTTTTTCAAATTTGTAATTGTCAAAAAACTTCTGGACACATCTCTATTTTTAGTAATACAGATGACTGTCATTAATGGCAGTAACATTGCTCTATATTACCGATGATACTTAGTAACAGCCACATTACCAGTACTAAAAGAATATTTCTTGCTCCCATCCGGAGCTGACATGATAAGTAATTTAAAATCAAAGGAAGTGCAGGTTTGGAGCTAAGCACCCCCAACATGCCGGATCCACAGTGGCCGAACATTTCGGGTTTGCAGGTGGCAGTGTTTCGAGGTGGTTCGCAGGAGCCGATTGCGTGTGACAACAAACTCACCTGGAAAACGCACAGCCGAATACGTAAAGCATTGCAAGACACTGACGTAACACCCTCGTTTGAAGAATGGGTGGATGCAACCTTTGATGCAGTAACACTTGGCACATTCTTGGATTCGGTGCAGCCTTGCATATGGCATTCTCGATTCTTGGAATCTCTCCGCGACTCACAATTCAAACTCGTAGAGAGTCGACATTCCTTTTGCTTTTATTGATTTTGAGATTGGCCCTACCTTGCAGGACAAATCCGAGTTGAGTTTCGAAAAGGTGACCGCCGTTATCGAAGCTGAGAAATCCAGCTTGCCGAATCGCTGTGATCACTGTCGAAAATTTGGCAGACGAAGAAACTCTTACTTGAAATCGCACACTTCCCTGACAGGCAAAACACGCGATAACTCATTCTGAAGGTAATTTATGAAACAGAGCTAGTTTTGCTACAAAGCGCGTCAAAAAATTATATTAGGCAATTGGTTTTTCTGATGATAATGTAGGAGAAGAAACTATCTCCGAAATTCTGTAAAGAAAAAAAAGAAATCCGTGAACGATACTGATACTGATACTGAAGATGGAAACCTCGATGGGATTAGCATTTATATTGCTATCGTTATATTATTAACTATTTTGGCTATTTTTTTACGCTCCTTTTTACAACGATGACAACTCATGGGCTGAAACTCCCTCGACATATTTTAAAAGTTTTTACGAAGCGCTGTGATACTTCGTCCGACTCTATTCTGGTGTCAAGAAAAACTGTGGAAAGAGTATCTAAAAAATAATTCTGCATAAACACGAAGGCAAAAAAGAAAGGTTTGTTTCATTCACATTGAGTTAGAAATTTTTTGAACATATATTAGAGCTGAATATTCCTGAATACTCAATATTAACGACGATTTCTCCATGATATACTTTCCAGAAGAAAAAAAAAATCCACATTCGAAATCTTTGGGCTTCTCACCGCTTGAGGTTAGTTGCAATATCTATTTTTGCACCTCATTAAGTTGCACAGCGAAATTTTTTTTTCAGACGCCGAGTATGCCTCTTACAAGAAAGAGTTGAAAAAATTATAATTGGTATATTTTTCTTATTATTTTGCTGATAGTGCTTATGTTGCTAATATTTGCCTATTTTTACAGATGTTCAACGAAGATGCTGATTGTCAAGACTTATTAACGTATCTTCTCCGTCTGCCAATCCTCCGTGAAGGCAAAAAATTGAAAAAATCGAAGATTGTTACGGGTTTACGGACGGTGGTTATTTCTATGTAAGAAAAAAAAAATCGCTTTAAATATTTTTTATTTTTAGTCAAATTTTAATAAATTTTTTAAAACTTTGGAGTTTTAGATAGAAGATAATACAATCGCAAAAGAAGTCGAGTACTTTCAAAATCTACCGGATAATATCTTTTCAATCTACTCTACCGGAATTAGGACAAGTCCTACGAAAACGACGATGAAGCCATCTAAAAAAAGCTGAACACAAAAGAAAGAACCCATATCCGAGAACTTCAATTGGATGTTTCGTGGTGAACAAAAACTGGGATTACTTTCTGTTAGGGTGAAAAAAGACCTGGGAATTTGACGGAAAATCGCCTGACGGCTGAGTCTGCATTGCTGAAAACACTCAAAGGAGCGACGGATCGTATTGATATCGTTATCAGAGATTATAGACACAACACGAAAATGTTTTCAATGACTCTTTTAGGTTTGTTTGAGTTCATCATTCAATTCTTAATTTTGCATTTTAAAAAATTAGGGAATGAATTGAAGGTTTATTCTTCCGTGAAATTATCTTTAGGACTAGTTTTGTAAGACGTAGTATTTCGTCACAGATTCCATCTGAATTTCCAAGACTTTCTCCTAGTCAATCAAATCTTCAAGGATTTCCTTGCATTTTTGGTAAGTGTCAAAATATCTCTTTGGCGCTATTGTTGGTTTGAACATTATTTTTATGGTAAAGGCTTTGATAGACCAAATAAGTCATGTTGTTCTTAAGTCATGCTTGATACAACCAAAAAAAAAATACTCTTGCAGACACCAACTTCACAGACCCGAAAAAACTTTAAAAAAGTTCGCGAAACTGTTCTCTTGAGAATAAAAAAATTATTATATTTTTTATTATTTTCATTTTTTTGTTTTAATTTTATTCTTTGGGATTGAACAAGTAAACATTCTCCTACTGAAATGCGAAGTTTAGTTTGTAATTGGATTCTAATTTTCGCGTTTAGATGGGTGACTCATTTTTAATCACGTGAACTCATTGATTGCCGTTGAGAATAAGCAAAAAAAAGCTGAGAAAAAATTTGTCACAAAAGAAAAATTGATGATACACCAAAAACCAGTAAAAGAAGCGGCGCGGCAGCACCAAAAGAACAAGGACAGAGCCGAAAGTAGCGGCGCAAATATCCCAGCAAAAGCACGAAAATTATCTGACGACGGCCTAGCCCAACTGTCGCTTGTCGCCAGCCAACTTCTCACCAGCGCTAGAGAGTCTCGAAACAACTCATATTCAACAGCCCCAACAACAAAACCAAGTGTTCAAATGCGCAAGCCGGATGATCCAATAGTTGCTCGCAACATTCAGGATGTAAATAATGCAATCTACCGTAAAAAATTCCCATCACAATCCGATGATAATCTGCCACTAGTTGTTGTTGTCGGCGCGGACTTGTCGGCACTATATGGTCCGATAGTCACGGCGCAGCCGCCAACGTTCTACGGATTCATCAAAGATGAAATTGACGCTGCGCTAATTGCTGAAGCAGTCGTTTGTGGGGAAAGACGTGCGTTGCAATTCACTCCAGAGCCAAGCTTTGTCCGGATTGTTCATGGCACTGTTATCTGTATTGAATCGTTGTCTTTGGAGACAAAAGACTCAAATATGGTGCTTATTCGGGTTTGTTATTTTGTCTTGCCATTCATCACATTGATTTTAATCAATCAATTTTTGTGATTTGTTTTTTAATTGAAGGATGGTGGCATACAAGTGGGGAAAGCGCCGCGCTGGTCAGCACCAATCCAGCAAGGAAATTTCACGATTCAAATGGAACTTGATCATTCGATTTCCTCACCGCAATCAACGACATGCGCAAGACTATTCCCAAAACGAAACGGATTCTGTAAAAAATCTACAACAGTGGGGGCAACGGATGGGCAGATCTTTACTATCGTTTCTTACTTTTATCCGTCGGATGTGGCACATTTTTATACCGGACAGGATCGCGCAGAAATAGTTTTGCGGCAGAGCGTCGTACCTCTTCGGATTCCGTCGCAGATGTTCGAGTTTTCTCGTATGTTGGCAAAGGTTGCTCATTTTTATGCTCGCGACAAACCTGTTGAAATATGCGACGAGTTTTATGCAAAGCATGGACACCCCATCTATCATATAACGAAAAATATAGCCAAGGCGTTGGTTTTTGGGGACTTCAACCGGCAAAAGCGCCATGACGGCAGCAACCATTTGGAAGACACTAGAAGGAATAAGAAGCTTCGAATTGATTCATTACTGCTCTGAAACTGATAAGAAGTAGCGCCTCGCTTGTGAAATATATTTGGTTGCTTTATTAAACTTTTACTGAAATTATTCTAAAATTCAACACGGAGTTTATGAAAACCAGGGTTTGAATTTTTCACGGAAATATTTCTGACCGCTGAAAACAAAATTTTGGCTTGAAAAGAACTACAAAATCTCATGGACCAACAAACCAGAACAACAACCATAATTCACGGGCGGAGCAGCAACCAAGCGGAACAACATATTAAAAAAAAAAAAGAAAGCTTGCGACTGCCGACGATCGAATGGCCCAACTTTCATTTGTCTGCACTCAGTTTCTCACGACTTCCGCGCAGCGTGACCATATCAAAACCAACGCCCCCAGCAATAACAAAAACAACAGCATTAGTAGAGATCCACATTCGAAAAGTTCGTCATTCACGCAATATTCTTCTTCCAGCAATGTACATGCGACAGCAGCTCATTCACCTTCCGGAACGCATAAATTCTTCGTCACCAACAACATACATCCTGAAAACAAGCAACAACTCGCACAATCTTCTATATCCTACACATTAAATCACGCCTGCGATTACTCGGACCCGCGGCTAATTCTGCTGGTATCAAAAAGCCCTATATCCGATCTGCCGCAAGCGTTTGTGAATCCTGCAGACATACCCGCGCAGCCGCCCACGTTCTACGGATTTATTAAAGATGTAATTGACGCAATGGTGGTTGCTGAAGGCGCATCTGTTGGCGCTTTACGGTGTTTAGAGTTCACGGATCCGCAGAGTTATCTGCAGATCATGCACGGAATTGTGTGCTGCTTTGAAGTTGATTCGGCAGCGGCTTTTTGTGGCCGTGTTGTTGTCCAGGTAATATGCGGGAAAAAGGAAAATTAAAGTTGCGCGTAACTTTAATGAAAACTAAATAAACAAGAGTAACGAATCGCGATGGTCTTATCCAATCCGTCAAGGCGCCTTCGAAATCAGCATGGAGCTCAATACTACAACCGCCACATTTGACAAAAAACTGATCCCGAAAACAAATGGGCTGTGCAAAAAGACGACTATAATCACGACCACGAATTCTCGCAGATTCATGATATCGAGTTACTTTATCCCTCCAATGTAGTTCATTTTTATACAAAGAGATTACCCGTGTTGAAACGCAGCGCGGCTGTGCTGCGAATTCCATCGCGTATGGGACAGTTTGGTGAATTTTTGAGCCGGTTTGTACATTCAAATGTTGATAACAATGGTGATAGTAGCGACGAAAGTTCTGGTGGTGGTGTTAGTGGTCTTGGTGGTGATGATAATGGTGGTGATAGTGTAGAGGAAGCGGAACTATCAGTAATGGCACCGGGAATGCTGCATTTATGGCAGGAAAAAAATGAACCAAATAATAGTGATGAAGCCGAAAATAATTTGGTTTTAAGTAAAAAACCTAAGACCTGATACAATTGTTTTTACAGTCATTCGTTTTGTTCATGTCCAATGATTTCTTTATAAAAGTGCATGCATGTTGACACAATGTTAAATCAAGAAAAAAGAAAAAATTCATTTCAAAGCTCACGTGATCAACCATCATCAAAGGCAATACATCACAAATTTCTGTTGATTTTTCAATATGAAAAACAGAGATTAAACAACGTGGTAAGAGCAAAATGTCTCATATTATAGACACGAAAGTCAGTGTATCAGTTTTTGCGGACAAGAAACAGAGACACGCCAAGAAAATACTGTTGTCAGTCAACCTTCAAAATTCATTTGGAGATGAGAGTTTTCTGAAGAAAAAAACAAAAAATTCAATTGGCGAAGAAGAATCATTTTCCAACAAACCGATACCATTTCATAAAAGAATAATGAATTCGTTGGAAGGGCTGGAAATGACAGCGGCAACAGCGTCATCATTCCGTGGAAAGCGTAAACACTCCGGTGCAGTTGATTGTGTGGCGAGTACTGAAATCGTGCATGAAGCAAACGGAACTTTGATTGAAACATGGCACGGTTTTGTGATGGATAAATTAGACGCTGTTGTTTTGGTAAGTGCACTTTTATACTATGGATCTGTGTATTGCGTGTGTTTCAGATCTGACTTTGTTTCTTTTTTTTTTTTGTTGTTGTTGTTGTTGTTGTTGAATTCCTCCAGGTGGAAGCATGCATATCTGGAATACTAGATCCCATTATTAACTTACCCCTCGTCATCAGGTTCATTGTACCGCTTTTTTTGTTTATTTTTTAGTGCTGAATTTCTCAACATATTATTTTCTCCACCACGTATATAGTGGCCTATGTATCCGTTCTGGAACTGTCATTGTTTTTCCAGAACGTAAAGATAACTCACAAATGTCGCGGTGGAGGGTAAGCAACCCTTCATTTTTATCTACCGTTTTTGGTGGCTGAAAACTTTCTGTATCGAAACAGGATGGCGGAAGTTGGAGCGCCAGCCGTATCAGCGGGCCATTTCTACTGTACAGAGGTATATATATTCGGAGTTATTGACAAATTTTTTTTGAAGAGATACTTAGAAATCGAATCAAATGGGAAAGATGCTGGAAAAAGAACAGCAGGATTGTCGGAGGCAGGATCTATGTTCGCAGCCGCAAGATCGAAACTGGTATCTTTTGTAGGTGGCCAAGCAACAGCGACGCGCAAGGAACGAAAAATTTTTGCTGCAACGAGCTTACGTAAAGGCACTTTTGCTATACAAAATGGTGATAAAAATAAAAATACAAAAATAATTAAAAAACAACTGGATTTGAACAACAAAAAAACTTCCTGTTTTAAAATAGGGATGGCAAAGCGGACGATTTCGTTGACAGGAACCGACGGAAACAAATATAGAGTGATCAATTATTTTTATCCGTCAGACGTTGATCACCTTTTTGAAGACGCCAGTTCCAGTATACAAGAACTTGCTACAACTGCCGCCAGTAAGTTAGAAAATGACAACAATAATAATGATGACGACGAGGACGACGATGAGCAGCCACTCAAAACCCCAAGCCAGATCCCAGAATTCCAGCACCTCGTTCAACAATTCTGCAAAATGCACAGCCGCAAACGCTGTCTTGCAACCAGCAATTTTGCAATTTACAGCATGACAGAACATAACGACATTCGTGCAACTACTACTTCCCCCACTAATACCAAGATTACTGTTTGTTCTACGCCGTATTTATACCCATCATCACCACAGTACCAGTACCGTGATTTGCTAACTATGAGCAAAACTCAAAATTTAATTGGCCAGCAGCAACAGCAACAGCAACCAGTCCTTGAAATCCAGGATTTGAGTTGGCATTTGCAAAAGCTGCAGGAGAATCCCATGTGGTTTAATTTCCCTGTGGCTTTACCGCCTCTGCAATCTGAGAAACTCTGACAAAATACATGTTTATTGCATACAAAAAATACTTACACAGCGAAAAAAAAATTTAAAAAAATTAAAAAATACGCAATACTTGTTTGCATTAATAGTAAAGGCATTTTGGAAGCCGGAATCCTTCATTCTTTCTGCCATCTCCCGCTCCCTTCATTTTTTTGCTGTATGATTTTTTTGCTGGTTGTTCACAAATGTGAATATGTTTTTAACACGAAAAATTGATTGCATAGAAATAATAAATCAATCTCTTTTTTACATTTCTCACTTGTTACAAGTATGTACTTTCTCGCCACAAAAAATTTTTCTGCATTCAAGAGATCTTCTCAGCACGTGCCACAGATAATCTCAAAACACAGACACAACAAGTGGGTTTGATAGAAATCAGTGCAAGCTTCACAGTGATCTATTTTATTAGTATCGGATTCAGTTCCGCGCTGACTACGCTATCGTTGAACCCGTGGCATGTGAGAAACTTGTATGAACTCAACTGTACTAGTTCACGTGACTTTTGCACAGCCTCCAAAAGAAATCATTTTTGGCGACAAAACCGAAACTCAAAAAACTTTTTCAATTTCGTCAACTCAAAGATCTCAAAACTCGTGGATCACAGATATTCAGACACCAAAGCGGCCGCAATTGACAAAACCGATTTCGCTGCATATTTTCCGCTCGTTCTGCACATTCATAGTTCCATGTACAGACAGCAATATTTCGTACCGTCAAGCCAGATGACAGCACAACCAACAATATCACCATTCGGGCTCGCGTCAAAGAACACACTGGTCGATGAATACCAGCCAGAAACTCCAGCGTCTGTGTTCTACAATCGAGATGTTGCGTTTCATGGTTTGTATTTGTCGTTTGGTTGCCCCTTTTTTTTATGTTCTTAAAAAAAATTTATTTAAAAAAAAAGGGTTTGTTCTTGATGAACTGGATGCGAGTTTGCTCATTGAGGCGGTGTGTGAGGGATCTTTGGGGGCATTCACGCTGAACAATTCGCAGACACCGGTGATACATATCCGCAGCGGGACTGTGATTGTGTTTTGTGAGGGAAAGAAAAAGGGGTTGCCGGTTCGGTGGCGAGATTCTTTGCATTGGTCTGCATCACGGATTCATGGTAAAAGAAACAAGGAGAAAAAAATTATTTCTAAGTTTGAAAAGTGTAAATTTTTACCATTTTTTATCTCTTATAGGTTCGTTTCTGTTGTATCGACAAGTCAGAGCTGGTAAAACACAACTGCACGAAGAATGGCCCGAAGTTTCCACACGGTTTGGAAACACCACTGTCCGTGGGAATTACTCGCATATTCCTAATGGATTGGCTAAGCGAACTATCTCATTGACTGGAAGCGACGGAAACAAATATCGAGGTAGTTTTTTTTTCCTTTTTTTCTCCACCTTTTTCATGCCATTGCTGAAAATGACATCTAAATGAAAAATTGTTCTTGTTAATTTTTTTAGTCATTTCGTACTTTTACCCAGTGGAAGTAGAGCCATACTTTTCAAGTCTTACTAAAAAGATAACACTGCCCTTACAACGGCCGTCGAATAGCCCGCGATTTGCGTATTTGCTTCCAAAAACTCGGAAACAAATCCGTCCGCCGCTGCCTCCACCACAAACCTTCTCAATGCAATCGCGAGCGGCCTTTATCACTGTGCTTCCATCATCATCACCGTCGCCGATATTGCAAAATTCTTTCTCACCTTTCTCGCCGCCTTGCCAGCAAATTCATAGTGAACGGTTCCATCCGTACTTTATTCACAGAAATGCTAAGGCGCAAATTCAACTTCCCGGAATCCGGGCAATGCTCACAGCGGTCCAAGAACGTGTGGAAATGCCGGCTGTCTTGGCGCCGCTTTTAGAAACCCGAGTATAACTTCGTTTTTTTTTTTTTCTTCTTTTGTCTGTGATGATGCATATCATAATCATATCAAATATTTGTGGAAATAATTGGAAGATTTTATATTACATGCTTTATTTTTGGGTATGGTCGTGTAGAAATTATTATACAATGCTTTTACTAATAATAATATGCAGTCACATGAGAAACAAAAATGGGATTCCTAAATTCCTTAGAATTTTTTTGATTGCTTGGCAAATAGCTGAAATCAAAGAGTTCTTTCAAATAAATTTGATTTGAATTTTGAAAATGTTTGTATGTGCTATGGATTTGAAAGGTGAAGGACCAAAATTTTCTGGTATGGAGATCTGACAGTTGTGGCTTTTTGCGATCTGTCGATCTAAATTGTAAATTGTAGTTAGATCGGTAATTAAATTGACAAGCTTGCGTAAATCATAAATTTCTGACTGCGGCTATTTTTTCAGTGGCGCCCCTTTATAGAAATTAAAATAAAATAAAGTACTTGACATAAACACAAGCAATAAAGATTTGTATTGGCTAAAGCATTTTTTTGTATGATTAAAATGTGTTTTAAGGTTGGAAATCCAACAAGCAATTTATTCTTGTTGCACACCAGCAAATTGAAAGAGCCACTAGTGTTTGATCGGCTAAAACCTAATCAACTTAACCACAGAATTTTGTACCTTGTGGACAGCTCAAAAAAGTCTAAATTCTGATATTGGACATGAAGAAAGAATTAGTAGGAGTTAGTGTGAATGATAAATATTATTAATGGTTGGTTGGTTTATGAAAAAAAATAAAATTTTTTTTTAAGACCTTACACTCTCAAAACTCAAACAAGATGCATCATGGCACACATTGCAAGCTTCCAGTCAATCTGCTGAACGATTAAATGGATTTATTCATCAAATGGGATTTGGCAGGCAAACATATGACACAATTCTTGAAGAATTCAGCAAAAACTACATTGTTTAATCAGGACCTGGATTGCATGGTTGTCTTCCTAAATTATCAAGGAATTTGACAGTGCTAGGTTTACTACTGCAATTTTACGCAGGTTCTTTTCGGCTTTATTTGATATCTGATTGTATCTCAATTCAGGGGCTGGCAAATATAATGAGCTTTGTTTGGAATTCTTCCCAGCACTTTTGGAAATATGCTTTACAAGGCGGAAAAAGCACTCTTAACTACTTTGGATCAAATCAAAGATTTGCAAGTACAATGGCCATCACCAAAAAATCAAAAAATTTGGGCAAGTGCTGTCATTTAAAAGGAGCTGCTTGTCTGTAATAGTTGTCATTTACAGAAGGAACTATTGTGTGCAAGAACCAACCCATCAAGACATTCAGAATGCCTTCTACAATGGTTAGCTGCATACTGTCTATGCAACTGGAGTTCTGTGCTATGGTGTCAACGGTACTATTATTTGGGCACACCACAACTGTCCTGGGCCTTGGAATGACAGGTAGTCTCTCTCTTTTTGAAAGCACCATTTTACATACATACCAGTTTAAATTTAGTAACAACTCTTGTGATTTTCATGCAAGACTGATTGATCCATGCTTTTATCTTCCAAATTATGGATTTGTTATTGATTTTGCTTTTTGTGTTTCTAATGAAATGCTCAATTGGGAATAATCTAGAAAAATTTCCTTTGAATGAACAAACCTCTGCTGAACTGGTCAACTCAGCAGCTACTGGAATCACACAAGTTGCAGAATGGGGAATGAGGGCTGTTGAAAAGTCATTTCAGTGACTGAAACAAAAGTTGTTTCGCAATCAAGACATTTGAGAGGTTTGTCTTTTTCACTTGTATAACTTGAGAGTGACAAAACTGAAAATTAGCCAAATAAGATCTGTTTATGAAGAATATTTAATTTAATAAACACTTTAGTAACTTCTGCTTTATATCAAAATCATCAAAAATCAAAAACCAAACAAAAATCAAAACCAAAATTTGACATAAAAACAATAAAAGCACATCCCATTTACTTCTTTAGAAGAGTCATAATGATATACATTAGTTAGTGTTGGCTTTGCTGTTGCTGTCCAATCTTGTTTTGCAATCAATCTGTCTGTTTTCTGGACAATCTTTCCTCATAATCAGCCTGTTCACATCCTGCCTTGTCCCCCTGCTCTTTTCTTCTGTGAGCTTGTTTTTCCTCATACTCTCCTTGTCTGTGATCTAATTCCTCTTATTGCTCTTGTCTTTGGGGTTTAACCCTAACCCTAAGATTCTCAGTAACTTTATTGTGTTCAAAACTAAACTCTAAACTTAGACTTCCAACTTAAAAAATAAAAGGGAAGAC
>JADGJH010000686.1:0-15307 GCA_027596945.1 Physocladia obscura
AAAAAAAAAAAAAAAAAAATTAAACAGTTCATTACCAAAATATTTGAGAAATTTCCACAAATCATTTACATGTTCATTGGTAGCAATTGGTCCACTGAACCCGTCACCAAATTCAATCACACGGAAAATAGATCGGACGAAAACCATGGTTCCACTCAAAAAGAGTGCAAAGAAAAGCTTGCGCCAGTTGTTGTTGCTGACTTGCGTCTCAGCAAGCGGTTTTTTGGTCACTCGTCTATAGAACACAATTGCAAGCGAGAGATACTGCAATCACGAAATGAAAAATCAAAAAAAAAAATAAATATAAAATCAAAAAAAGGAATAAAAGAATCAAAACAACAAGCAAATGCGCAACTACATACAGCAGTGAACGAAATGACTTGAACAATCAAACCGCCAATCAGAATATTAGTTCCCGTTTGAAAATACTGCTTGAACGAAATAAGTAGGATCGATCCGCCAACTTGAATTAGAAACGAAATGATATCGCAAGTCACAAAAATTTTTGCAATGACATCATGACGGAGCGGAGATGCCACGGGGTCAACATATTCGATCAATTTTCCCAAAACAACATCTACCAAAAAATAAAAATAAAATGAAGTCAGTGCCAAAATACACAAAAAAACAATATTACATTGAGTCGCAGCAATCAAAACTGGAGCGATAAGAATGAACGATTGTTGGACAGAATATTTGGTGACTTCAAACGGATCGTCAATACTAAGGATGCGCAATCCAAATCCAAGTGCTTCCAAAAAGACTCCAACAAGTGCTGCAATCATGTACAATGATTTGAACTTATACGATTGCGTTATACTAATCGCAAACAAAACAGAGTACTGAACCAATTCACAACCCAAGTGTGTTAAGATAAAGCGGATAAAATTTAATTACAGCTAAGTCTTACCACAACACAAGCCATAATAGCAAGGTTTCGATCCGGTTTCTCGCCATACGGTGAGTACAACTTGTAAATATTGGAACTACTGCTAGAATCCATTGATTTGGAATGTTTAAATTTTCACAAAACCTTTTAATCTGGATGTGTCAGAATTGATTACCAATTCAAAAAACCAACATTCTATAATTTTCTCTGGTATCATCGATAACAATGTAAATATGAAAGCATAATTTTTGTTACTTAATCGAACGGAGAACGGGAGGGAAAGAAGCAAATGCAAGGGACATCAATTTCCAATTTTTCTGGCCGACTTTCTGAAAGAGCAGACAGTAATGACCAAAAATGAGACAGAGAAAATTATAATCACTGTTTTAACAGCAAACTCGTTGATTTGCCCATAACCTAAAATTTCGTCAAAACGCTGCTGACTTTCGGATGTAAAGCTGGGCCCAAGCTTTGATGCCAAAACTAGCATAGAAGTTAAATATACACATGTACAAATATATCAAATAACATAAAAAAGGCTGGTAAACAAAATTGACTTACAGGAATTTACAGAGATACTGAAAACCTTTTCAGACAGATAAGATTTTCCAAAATCGCCATCATTTTGCTCTACACGTGCAACAAATCTTCTACGAACTAAGTTCACGTATAACTCCGCCAATCCTTTCATCGCCATCAATTCACTTTCGGACATATCAACTACGATACCAATTGCATTAGTGACGCCAACATCCACCAAATTTATTACACGAATATTTCGCAATCCTATTTTTACGCCATTCACATTTCGAACTGTGATAACAAAATCATCGACACTCCATGCTCCAGAACGCGGAAATACAGGCGTTGTAAATTGAATGCGCACAAACACTGAGTCATCATCAACGGAACCACCAAATTGAACTAAGGCAATCGTAGCACTTTCAGTAATAACCACTCCTGTAGCTGGCGTTTGCAAACAAGCGCCATACGGTGGCGTCGCATCCGTGCATGCCCATTCATTTCCTGAGCTTACTTCTTCCTTCAAGAAAATGTGCACACGGTCGCCTTTAAGCATTTCAATAGGCGATTGCAGTATAATATTCCACTCGAAACTGGGCTTATTAAATGGCTTTTCGTCTTCAATAAAGTCTAGTTGAAAGATTTTGAGGCTTGTTTTAAACTTTTCTCCTCGGTATAGAGTCATATTTAAAACTGATGAGACAGGAACGGTCGAGTTCTTGAGTGGACTTGTAAAATTAAAAACGAGATGTAAACGATTTTTGTGTTGCGAATCACGAAACGCACTTATAATATGTAACTGTGGCGGTGACTCTTTTATATGAACAAAACGCGTTATACTGGTCAGCGGATCGGCTGTTTGTTTCAAGCCTAAAGCTGATTCGTGTATGCAAGTCTGCCCTACCGTGTAAATTCCGGAAGTTGGGGCGGATATGTTGAGAGGAGGGCGAAAAATTGTTTCTAACTTGTAGTCTCGAGCACAAGATAGCCCTTTTGTGAATGACAGCTTCATCATATGATTCTCCTTTGACGCATAAAATCCAAGGAATGGACGTGTACTGGAATCAACCGCTGGTAATACTTGCACTTGAATTGCTTTTGGCGGTCGGAAAACTGGGCAAATTGGTCCGGTAATGAACTTGACAGTCGTGTTGCACTGTGAAGGATGAAGTGCAGGAATTTTTGCTTTGATACCACAGCAAACTCCTTTCGTATATGAAAAAGAAAAAGTTAAAGATAAGAAGTAACCAATAACAAAAAAATAACAAACCTCGCAAAACATCCATATATTGCTTTGTAGTTGTGGCTTTCAACCTCGGCCACTCTCTTCCAACAACACTGTCTGAAACGTCAGCAATTAATCTCCCCACTTCTTCAAATCCAACAGTCGCCAGATTATCACTAATCGCAAAACTCAATTTATATGCCCGAAATTTTCCTCCTGCATATTCATCATCTTCTTTCACTGCCAAAATATCAAGAATTTTTCGGTCATTAATTCCGTTGCCCAATCGCTCATACTCAAGCGAAAAATCATCAACGGCCAAGCTTCTCAATACATCCCCTCCGGATTTTCGCAACCCAGCACCAACAGCGGCATCAAACACAACCTTCAACTCATATATACCGTTATCTGCGGCACTGCCAACAGAAGCCACTTCACCTAAGGCGACTATCCACGGAATAGTTATCCGTGGAACAGTTACAACGACAGTTGCTCCAGAATCGCAAGCAACTCCAGTTAAACGCGAAAAGCAAGTTCCAGGAGCCACAACCACTACTATACTAACATCATCATCGTTTGTAGCCGCAAAAAGTAAAGTAGTGTTGACTTTGATTTGAAAAGTTGTCAATAGCTTAAGGGGCGAAGTGGAAGCGACGGCGTGTATCGTGATGGGAAGCAATAAGCTTTGCACCGCACCTGATCGTGATACCCGCGTAGCAGTAACATTGAAAAGAGGTAAATTTTGTGTATTTTGCATTAAAAAATGTGCGGTATTAGCAGAAGATGATACGGAGATTGGGCCAACAACAGGTTCAGAGAATGAAACTGTGATACTGGAATATCGAACGCCTATATGTACTGGAGTCGGATCCAACTGAGGGGCCTGGTGCGGTCGCGTGTGAAAGTACGTAGTTGGCGCAGGAATCCATGACTCGTCAAATGATGGAGCATACTGGCGATTTTCGACATCATTTTTGCTAGAGTGGACTAAAGGCAGTAGGAAATGTTCATTGGAGCATGAGAGTGAAACTGTCCACTGAATTGTGTTTCTGGTTTTTGGTAGCTGTGGAACTTTCAGTTGTTTCGTCAGCGCACAGGACGCAATTTCTTGAACTGGGCATTTACAGAATTTTACAAATGACAACGACACAGGCTTGCTTTCTGTATTACGCAAACAAACCACTGCACCAGTGTCAGTTTTGGTGTCATGAATAATTTCCAAAGGACATGCGTTTTGCAAAGGTGAACCAGATGAATACGATGATATTACTGGTGGCGACTTTGTTTTTGACAAGATCGGAATTTCGGAAAGAGTCGCATTCAAAATAGTCCATGTTGGCAAATTTTGCACCATAGAAATTGTGTTTGTAATTGACAAAGAAGATGCTTGGAATTCTGCGGCATTCGCAAGTGTAAGAGCAAAAATTGCAAGTGTTACAGCTTTTTGTGTGTTTGATTGAACTGGAGATAGTATACTTTTCATTTCCTTTTTTGCTAAATTCTATCAATTTGTAGCATCAGTTGGAAACAATTTACAAAGTATAATTATACCTTAAATAAAGGAATATAGATCCATGCTGTAACACATGTGAATGAGGTTGTCAAAAAAACGTAGAATACGGCATGCATTTTCAATGTCCTTCCAATTTTAGCCTCAATTTCTTCAGCATACTGATATGGAAGTTGAGCATATGTGTCGAAAGCTAGAATATTTAGTTTCTCTTTTCCAGACGACACCTGCATTGAGTATGCAACAATGGCAAGTGGGGTGACTATTTTAAGTTCAGAAGCAAGTGACTGAGTTTGCGACAAAATATATATATGACACTTACCACTCAGCATCAGCTTGACAAATATTCTCCAAATAGTAGGAAAAGTTTTGACAAAATTGGCTTTCGTTTTTATCACAAAAGGAGTTTTTAATCCTGCATTGATAGCGGTAATCGCAAATTGAGCACAGGTAAGAACAAAATAAACAACCGCTTTTCCAAAACGAGATGTGCGTAGCGGAGCCGTAATTGACCAGAATAATGTGAGAAGATGGAAAAAAAAGGATAACAGAAAGTCTAAATTGCGCGAAAACCAAATATACGCTTGTGAGACTTTCAGAGCATTGATCTGGGCTTGCATATCACAGACAAATTTCGACCAAACTTCATTAAATTGCTTAACAGGTTTTTTTGGCGACTCTGGCATTTTTTGAGGAATTGGCGTGAAATAGTATTGGTAGTCAAAATTACGGCAGTATGTATACATTGCAATAATCCACATGCACAATTCACGAACTTTCAAAATAATATCGGACAAAGATAAATTGCGCACCCGAATAGCCGTTTGAGACGCAAATTTAATGATATTGTTCCGTTTTTCGAGCAGAAGAGCAATCAAGAACCGATCCAGAAACGGGAAAACAGTTTTTTGGATGAACGAAGTTGAATATATACGGATAAATAGTGAGCGTAATGCTTTCAGAAATAGTGAGAGAAGGTGAAGGGCAAATAGGGCGAAGTTGTATGCATGTAATCCAAATTTTGATGATTTCTGAGTCTGCTGTATTACATTATTTTTTAACAGTTGAGTACTAGCAAAGTTACATTAACAAAGCACCTTTTTACGCTTTATAGATGATGATTTTGAAGATTTAATGTTTTTTGAGCGGGGTAGCTTTTTAGAGGTTATATCGTATTTTATCGAGTCAATGTCAGCAAGAGTACTGTGCTCCCGTTGAAGCCACGCAGGTTGGTGTTGAACTCCAGTGCTGCGTAAATCGGGTCTGAATTCAGCCGAATCCAAGTCCAGGCTCAACTTTGCTGATTGCGAGTGTTCAGACATAAACGAGTCCATGTCTTCTGATTCATGTAGTGTTGGTGCAGACGACAACGATCGGTGAGAAAAGCCGGGACCAGCCAGACTAGATTCGTGCTCAAGATAGTGATCATGACTGAGATCGTGATCATGATCACTTCCATGCTTGTGGTTGGTTTCCTGAAGATCCTCATTCTCGTTTTTCTCAGACTCTGACTGCGAATCCGACTCTGTCCCGGCACCACTCAATTCGGTCATAGCACTATCGCTATTATGTCCGTTGTTACTATCACCGACCAGCTCAGAATGCACGTTAACGCTGCTTTGCTGATCTCTCATCGGGTGTCTCGTGATAGAAAATCACTATCTTGCAAAACTGAAACAAAAAACACCTTTGTAAGCAAGCAAAACGAATATCCAATTGGAACCCCACCATCGGTAGCATTAGAAGATGAGACGAAATTTTCAAACTTTGCTTGTCCTAAACAGAGAATTAAAAAGTGTTACCACTTTAACTAGCGGGTGGAAAATTTTTGGGATCCAAATTTTATGTTCATAATTTGGAAACAAAAACAATCTTACACATGTTATATCTTGAATATTTCTGATAGATCGATGAACTTTTTCGTCTCTATTTCTTTGTGTTTGATTTGGTACTTCCAAAATTTAAAAATATGAGAAATTTTATTCTCAGAGGATCCATCCACAATGAAGATTATCGGTATAAGACGCAACTGAACCCGTATCTGCTGATAAAAAAGTGCATATTCCCGTGTTGTCGGCAAATTCCCAGCGATAACATCCCTGAACTGCTGGGTTTTCACACATCCACACACATTCAAGCATGCTGTCTGCCGAAACTTGATACAGGTAACCACCATCACCCCAAATACACGCGTCAGAGTAATATGCATTACCAGCTGTATCATCGTATTGCCAATCTCCGCTTGGAGGGTGTTCAACCCAACCGCACACACCATTCGTACCAGAAGGTAGGTCCACAGCACTACCTCCCGAATCGCTTTTGAGCCAGCACGTGCCACCGCTGTAATCGGTCCAAGTGAAGTGAGTACAACCAGATTGCAATAAACACTGCATGCCACAGTAATCGCCATCTGAAGCAACACTATTGATGTTGGGTCCATTCCAATCACAACCAGATGCCCAAGTCACTGGCATTCCACCGACGCTGCCTTGCCAGTCAAATGCATAAGCAAATGTCACGAAACTTGCAAATACGTAAATTCCACTAAATCGCATTGGTGTTTTTTAAATTAGTTTTTGCTCTTTTTTTGGTAAAAAGAAATTGGGAAAGTTTTTCAGTGCTGCTGAACCTTTTTAAACTGATTATGAACCTCTTTTTTTTTTAAACAAGTTTTAAATTACTTTAATTTATTAAATTTTCGCAATATTCGTACGAGGAATTAATTTTTTTCACTCTTCATCTTCTCCATTGAGTTCTTCCAGAGTCCGGCCTTTAGTCTCCGGAAGTGCAAACGTTGCTATAACTCCCGATGCCATGATCGCAGTAAATACTGACAAGCAAGCAACCGCGTTTGTCGTAAAGTATGGGCCAACTGCCTGAATACCCAGAATGGCGCCAACTTTTCCACACGCAGCTGAAATACCATGGCATGTAGCCTTGAAGCGTGTTGGAAAAACTTCGCCGGGGATGACAAAGGTCGTGGTGTTTGGTCCAAATTGGAAGAAAAACTGAGCAATTGTGTACACGACAAGAAATGGAACTTGTTGTGTAGAAATGGTGTTCCAAGTGGCAGCTAAAATAGCCAAACATATCGTAATAACAGCGAAACCCATTATTTGGATTGGTTTGCGGCCCATTCTTTCAATGAAACCAACAGTGAACCAATATCCTGGAACAGTGCCGGCACAAGCAATGATAACATTTCCGATGGAGGTCTGGTAAAAGACGTTCCAAATGTCAACAGGAGGCATAATTGATGATGTAGTTGTGGTGCCGTTCACTGTGCTGGTGACTTTGATTTTCGACGGCCCGTTGAAGTTGATGAGGGATAATACAACAGATTGGTTTAGTGCCAGACCATACCAGGCAACATCGAGAGCAAACCAACAATACGCGGTTCCAAAAAGTGTCCAGGCGTTCTTAGGTTTGGAGAAAGTTCGGAAAAAGTCTTTGAGTGATCCGTTTCTCTTATTTTCAGCTTTAATTTGTACTACGGGTACATTTTCTTGTGTGATTTCATCCTGTATGGAAGCTGCCGACTGTCCAAGAGCTTTTTCGACTTCAGAAAGGTCTAAATCCCCCTTTACTGTAACAAGTGTGAAAATTCGATATTTAATGTAAAATGTACAAACCATCAACAGTGAATCGAGGAGTTTCAGGGATCGTAAAACGAAAGTACACGGTTAAAACAGCTGGAACAATACCCAATCCAATTGCAAGACGCCAAGCGATGTCAAGCTGCAAGAAATCGCCTTGAATTGAATCTTTCATACCAGCCAGAACGCATACATAGACCAAGGAGCCCGTAAGAATACCGACACCTTGCATAGCAAAAACGGCTGCAAGCAACATTCCGCGGTATCTAACATTTGCGAACTCAGAGGTGATGACAGCTGACATGGGGTAGTCACCCCCTATACCAATCCCAAGAATAAACCGCCAAAAGGCCAAAATAGAAAGGACAGATGCACCGCGCTGAAGAGTAGCTGAAAAGCACGAACCGATTGTGCATACAATGATAATCATGATGGAAATTCCATACATAATTTTTCGCCCCAGTTTGTCACCGAGAATACCAAACCCGACTTGACCAACAAGATTTCCCCAGTTTGTCGAAGCTTTAAGGAAGGCGTCCATGTTTGCTCCATTTGGATAGTTGTCGACAAAGTCAACTTTGGTGTTTTGCGGCGTTTTTACGACAACTGTCCCGTTTGTAATAGACGTTGGGAAGTTTCCATGAATGTATTCTGGGCCATACCAACACTGGTAAATCATTGGTAACGCTTGTGAAATCACAAAGACGTCATAAGCATCCGAGAAGAATCCAGCACCGGCAATCAGAACCGAACGGACGTGAAACCATCCCAGTTTAGCTTCATCGAGTGCTGCGAATGCTTGTGCTTTAGATTTTGGCTTTGACCTGCAAGATAACACCAGTTAGAGATTTGCGTCACACCTTACACCGCCTCACATTATTTCTGGAAAATATAAAAAAAAAGAAAACTGATTTGTAGTTTGCAAAATTTTTCCGGAAAAAATTCTTCAATCAGGCATGCGCCAAGGTCTTATCCTACTGTCGTTCAATATTTCAAAGAGAAACCAAAAAATCCCGCTTTTTTTGGTTATAATAGTTCAAGGAAGAATGTACTTAATGGTTCATATTTACTCTATTCCACATATTCCAGGTTGGGCTTGGTGTGCAAAAAAAGGGGGCACTTCCCCTTTCTTTCCTTCCCTCCTCTTCTGTTCAATAGTAATAGCAGTAATTATAATACAAATTTAAGCATTTGTCGGTTTCTTTCATTGACATTTGTTGTAAATTGATTGGAAAGCGACGAATTGAGTTTTGATTCAGGGGGCACCATTCCAGAAAATTGAGGGGGTTTGTTTATCAAACGGATATTTTTTACTATCTCAATGAAATTTCCATCTCAATCATCTCACGCCTCCAAAAATACAAAATTTGAAAGCACCATTGAGAGAGCATCCATTCCCTAAACGCCTGGTTTTGGAAGCAGCTGGAGTGCAACAGGTTGCTCACCGTTTTTTTTGCCTTGATGGACGTGGTTAAACGAGTGAGATGGGAAGTTCAGTTAGCAACTAAAACGTGCCCTTTCAAATCTAGTTCAATGGAATAGTAAAATATGAGACCTTCAGGTGGATCTCTCGTTTTACCTTTATAATTATGTTCCTTTTTCCGTTTTCTTTAGTAAATAATAAATAAACAGCTGAGGGAAAAAAAAATCAATCAAATGACAGCTGAACCGAAATACACAATTTTATTGGGAAAAAAATTAAAGAAACCTCAAGAGGTAGAAATTCAATTCAAAAGTACGCAGCATGTTGAACACAAGTCGTATTTTGTAGTACATCTGGTAACTGAGATGGAGGCGACTGAGATTGGGGCTGGGATGGGGTTGTTGACAAGGACTCAGACGCAGACGAATGTACAACGTTGCGCAAGTGTCGTCGTAAGTCTTGGTTGCGCCTGAAAGTTGCACTGCAGCCGAGCTTGTGACAGCTGAAAGGTTTATCGGAGGTGTGGCTGACAAGGTGACTGACGAGATGGTGCTTGCGGAAGAAAATCTTACGACATGCAGGTTCTGGACAAGTGAAAGTTTTGCCTGTCGGGGCAGCAGAAGATACGTTGTCATTCGCACGATTCGGCTTGAAAGCGGCAGATTCGGGTTCCCTTCTAACATTGGTGTTCAAATAACTATCAACAACTGGCGACACCGTCATTGTATGGTTCTGATTGTAAGAAGTGAGACTGAGCTCGTACTGGGTTTTGTGAAATTGAAATGCTGGATAATTATCATGTACGGGCATGTATTCATATTGTTGGTAGAGTTGCTTTCTATTGAGTTGGTGGCTTTGAGAATTCAGGGGCGCCGAGTTGTAAATATGGCCTCCGTTGCTACATTGAGCAACTGAATTATTATTGTTGCCGTGACAAGCATAAGTGTGTCCGGGTGGATGCAAAAGAGTGAAAGGAGGTGGCATTAATAAGGACAAAACAGGCGGGAGCCGGATGGACGCTGTGGACGCGGAGTTGTATTTGTAATTATTGTCGATGCTGTGGAAGTTTCCATCACTGTAGGAGCTATTACTGGAGTTATTGTTGCTGGAGTTGTTGTCAAGGCTTGAAATCTTGGCATTTTGTGGGTGATACGCGTCAAGGCCCGGCAGTCGTGTGATATGTTCCCGCGAAATGATGCTGCTTAATTGACTGGGAGAGTCGGATCCAAGCCGTTCGTAGTTGGAGCTGCCGCTGTCGGTGTTATTGTATTTGTCGTCGCTAGTTGCTGCATCTGCAAGCATGTGAAGTGACAGCATTTTGGCGCGCAAGTAAAGGCAGTGCTAGGTGAGCGTATGCAATATTTTGTAGCCGTGCCAGTCGATGTCGGTGCTTTGCTGTCTTGGGATCGCTAGTAGTACCCCTGATGGTTCGGATGTGGCTTGATTCCAGCTTGTGATTGTTTTTTTTTTTTTGTTTGTTCTGCAAATTTAGTTGGCTGGTTATCACCACAAGCTTGTGTCTCAAATAAGCCGATTTATTGGGCTTATGAAACTATTGCCAACGATTGTATAATAATTTCGACATTTGACGCCCTATATGCATCGTCACAGCCATCGCCGTGCGTGGGAAGACCATCCCAAGCCCATCAAAAAGCCCATCAAAATTTTCACGATTTTTGATAGCACCTTCATAGCAAAATGAATCCTCTTCTCTTAGAAGGATTTACGGTCCATAAAATTCTTTAAATATCTTTTATTTTATCTATAATGAGATCAAGCCACATACTTTATCCAATATTCAATCTGTTGATTTCATCTGTCAGACAACCCCTTTTTTCTGTTTGAAAGATGTTTCAATTAGAAGAACGCTGTTATAGGGATACATTTATTGCAATCAATTGGATCAAGAGCAAAGAGTATATAATAAGGATACAATGAAATCAATTGATAAAATGCTTACTACTCCTTCGTTTGCTGGGGCAAAAAAAGGAAAATGCAGTGAAAACAAAAAAAAAAAAAAAAACACACACTCAAAACACAATGACAATAAAAAGAGAGACATACAATACGATATTTACAATTTCATTTTTGCCGCACCCGTCATACCAAACTAAAAAATAAAATGAAATAATAAAAAAATGATTTATGTTATGACAGACTAGATATGCATAAACAATTGCAAGTATACTTATATTGACCCCTATTGATACATTCATTATAGCTTTCTAGACTGCATAAATTTTGAGTATTGCTGGGGAAAAATTTCCCAGAAGGAATAAAAAATGTTGGGAAAGCAAACCCCTTTCAGCTTAAACTTTGGACCCAAACACACCAGTCTCATTCTCAAAATTTTTTTGGTGGGACTGATATCCTGTTAGTGTTGCAATGCTAACTTTGCCTGTGGAGGTGTTCTACTTTTTTTATTTTTGGACAGCTGAAGCTAAAAAAAAATTAAAAATAATAAATATAAAAAAACTCAAAAGATGACAAAGCAATTGTTGAAACTTGGGTCTCTTGAGCTCCTTCATGAACGGAATTATGCTAAATAATACCTTTAACTGTTAAATTTTGACCACCCAGATGCCACGCCCCTCTCACTTTTCAAGTGAAAGATTGTTCAAAGTATTCTTAAAGACTCTTTGAATGGGACTGCTGTAAAAACATGTAGATTCTCATGACAAAAGTGTTCCTTTTGCCATGAACTTGTTGAGTTTGAGACTATCAAAGAGAACTTTGTATTTGATTTCCAATTGAGTTGGATTGAGCCACATATAAGAGTCTATTTTTGATCTAAATAAAATAAAAAATTAGAAAAATGCAAAACAAAATTGAAATACTCCAATCTTCTCTTGCTTGCTTCAAAAAATTCAATGGTATTTGCATCACAATCCCCATACCATTTACCCTGAAGCATATTTGTTTTCTGTATCAAATTTGCTTTCAAAATCAAATCATAAGGCATCAACAAAATCAAAATGGTCTAAGTACTATTTTTCTGGAAACAAAAAAAGTCAATTTGAGATTTGGGACTTCCAAAAATTAATAAATCCTTGGATTGTTGCAATCTTTATTTACAATTGTATGTGGTAAGGATTTTAGCAGAATTCCTTCTTTTATTATTATTAATTTACATGTCTAAAAATCTTCCATTGCAAAAATTGAAAATAATTTTTAAAATAAATCTTGCTATTTTCCTCCGCCACACAAACTTTCTTATGTGTATTAATATAAAACTTTTGCTTAATATCAGAAAGGAAAGTACACTGTTTTCTTTTCTTCTGAGTGATTAGAGTGTTTTTATTTCAATAAAGAGTGAATTCATTCTTCAATATAGCTTTTTTATTCTGCATAGAGAAGTTTGGCATCAATAGACAAGCAAAATATGATGTACAATAGATGGTTTAACTCCAGTGTTGTCTGTTTGGGTGTGAATGAAAGAAACAATTGTGTGGATGTGCCATAATTGTTCCAGATTCTGGAGTGACAGAGAAATGTGCCCCAGCTTCAGGGATATCCTGCAAAAGAATGAAAAAAATTCCTGCACATTACAGTGTCATGGTAGACTCTACATGTTCAATGAGCAATGATATGTGCAACAATATTGTAACCCATTGAAGGATGAAAATTTGGCAAACTGCAGAATCAAGAACAAGTGCAGTGGAAAATTTGTGTTAACACCTTATGTTGAGACATCTGCATGATCAAGGGAACAGAAAAACTTGTTTGGAATAATACCCCAACTCCAAAAGTTTTGTGTCACTCACATCATAAATTTTTTCTTTGATTCAGAATAAATAGAAAAGTTCCTTCTGCTAGAGTTTATGATTATAATTGAAAATGTGTTGTTGCTTTTCAGAAACAATTCCATACACAAAAATTTCAAGTTTTTTTCTTCCCCTTCTACAATTTCCAACTTCCTCCGTCAATTTTTTGTTTTTCTTGCAATTCAGGTCACCAACTTAAACTTACCACAATCTGACAAGCAATCTGTAATTCCCTCACGGAAAGATAACTCTTCCTAATTATCAGGTAAAGTATATGTTTGATCTGCAAAAACCCAAGCAACTTAACCATATCATTCTGCACCTTGTGAACAACTCAGAAATATCTGAATTCCGATATTGGATGCGAGGAACGGATGAGTAGGAGTTAATGCGATGACTTTTTCGGTTTTTTTGTGGATCATGAAAAAAATAAATTTTTTTTTAAGACCTTCCAAATTAACTCCGCACTCGAACTCAAGCAGTATAACTTCGACTCTTCCGATTTTGATTTTCTGAATCTAAGAATTTCTTGTTTTTATCTATTTTTTATTGTTCTTTCATTGTCCTTGCTGTTTTTTTGTTTGTTTTTTTTTTTTCCTGTTTCTGTTTCGTCTGTATATTTTTTCAAGCTTCAACAGTTTCGCCAACATCAACAACTAAAAATTCGTCCTCCTTCAAGCCTCTCTTTTTCATGGCTTCTCGCAATGCAATGGGAGGCTCCATAACACCTTCAAAGCCGAGAGGGAATGTACCCCAGTGCATTGCGACACTCTTTTTACTTCCTAGATCTAAATGTACGTCTATAGCGTCATTGGGGTTGCAATGAATTGGAGAAAACAGGTGACGCGGCTAAAAAACAAAAATATTAAATATCAAATAAGAAAAAGACAAAAATAAAAGAAACCTCATAAGCTCCAATTGGAAGTGCAGACAAATCAGTGTCCCCAAACCGGGCGCGAACTTCACGGAAAGCAGGGCAAGTTGGACTACCTTCTTCAGTTTCACCTTCAAAAACAGATCGGTATCCAGTATCTCCACCAAAGAAAAAACGTTTAGATGAAGTCGCCAGATGCCAAGACGACCAAAGAGTTTCGTTCCGGTCCCACGCAGTCCGCGAGGAAAAATGCTGGCATGGCGTACAGGTGATTGTGATTGGACCGGTTTTAACAGTAGTTTTGGAAAGAGAGAAAGAGTCCCACCTAATACATGCAAATACGCGTCAAAAAATTTTAAAAAACGCGACAGAGATAGCAGATTGCGTTACGTTACCAGTCACATTCGACAATGTTTGAGATACCAGCAGCAGTAAGCAGAGATTTGTTCCCGAGGGGCACAAAAAACACAATGTTGTTATTTTTTGCATGCAGTTTTTTCAAGACATCCAGATCGAGATGGTCGTAGTGGTTGTGGGAAATAACGACGACGTCGACGTCGAGTTCGTCGAGACTGCAAGGGGGCTGTACGACGCGTTTCGGGCCAGCGAACGACAGGGGGGAGCAGCGGTCGGAGAGACACGGGTCGAGCAGCACGTTGGCCTCGGCGGAGGAAAGCAGGAAGGCGGCGTGGCCCAGCCAGGTAAGGGCCATGGCGCCGGGGGTCTGTGTGGCGCGCGTGAGGCGGCCAAAGTCGACGGGACGCAGGGGCGGCGCCGAGGCCGAGGTTTCGGGGGCCGCCGCCTTGGGCCCAAAGACGCGCGCGGCCAGCAGCTTCGGAAGCATGAGCCAGAACGACGTCACGGGGTCGCGCGCCGACGGCCACGGGTTGACGAAGCCGCCGGCCAGCGTTCCGTCCGCGGCGTTGCGGCGGTGGTGCGCGCCCTTTTCCCCCTTCGGACTCCCGCCTTCGTTTGCTTCTCCGCCCGCCGCCCCCATCCGCTTCACCGTGAAGCCACCCAGCTGTATCGTTCCACCGACCTTCAGCGTGTTTACATCGACCGGTCCGTCCCCTTCACCATCTTCACTGAAAACTCCCCCCATCCCTCCAGCCACGTAATGCGGCCCACACACTGCCAAACTTCCCCCGCTCACTACCCCAAGCACACTTCGCCGCGCAAACACTGTCGGAAGTCGGAATCCAAACATGCCTTTTTCCTTTGATCAAGGAAATTCAACTGAACTTTTTTCGAGATCATTTCAAATGCACGACTCAATCGTTCAAGCCCTCATCTTTGCCACGTTGTCCCAAAACGAAAGTTCAGTAAATAATTTTCTATTTATCTGAAAAATAATAAATAATCGGGCTTGTTTGCTTTGAAATCTCACTCCACACAATTGTATCTTCTATTTCCTTTATCATCGTACACAGCTCTCATTTTCTCTCTCTCTCTCGCCACTCAATTCTTTCTCCTTTCTCCTGTATTTAATATCTATTTTTTGCTT
>JADGJH010000687.1:0-15291 GCA_027596945.1 Physocladia obscura
GTACAATAATGACCACATACACAAGTTACAATTGGAAAGCAATAAATGCAAAGTAACAGTTATCTATGATAACATCTGTGATTAATTTGTGAAGGCCATGAGTTCTATTTCAGTTGTTTATTTTTTATGTTATTCAACCTTTTTTTATTTTTCTATTAGAACAAAGGCACTGGGCCCAAAAATAATAGCAATTATACAAATGCAAAACTCCATGCTTCTGCTCAAAACTTATTCAGGCCTCATATTGATCTGACTGATCAAGCTTTGACCTGTGCTACTCTTTCAGTAATTACAATGGAAAAATTTTTTGTTTAAAGTTATATCAGAGTTGGTTGAAGATTGCAATTTTGCCAGGAATTCTTTCCAGAACTCATGAAAAACTAAGATAATTTGGCAGCAATTGTGGAACAAGAAAAACTTACCAAACTTACTGAAATATGCAGAGATGATGAAGTACAGTACACAGAAGAAGTACCTAAAAGAGATGTGTACACCTGTAGCGTTTGATACTTTTCCACTTTATTACTTTTTCTTCAGTTTTATTTGTTCATTTTCTGTTTTTTCAAATAAATTTGTTTTCTTTTGTGTTTTTATTTGTTTCATCTCTAATTAAAAAAATAATTAATATTTATTAGCTATGAAATAACTCAAATCAAATCAATAGTTGGATGGCCAATCAACCTCCTGTTTCTCTTTTGCTGTTACACTGATGGCAAATCGCATCGGTTACATTATTGCTGATGGTGTTTGACACGAAAGCTTATGTGAGCCGGAATCCAAATTACTAATACAGTGCTTGGAATTTGTTGAACAAATTTTACGGTTTTTGTACTTATGTTGGTTCCAAAGACTGTCCATTTACTGCCTCTTTAACAGGAAATATTGGTTTGGCGGCAACAAGAATTGACAATTGCTTGCCAGTCTTTTCAAACCCTCTATTAATTATTTTGGCTCTGCAATCAGTTTGGATTCTGTAAGCCCAACAACTTGGAAATTCTTTGCATATATCAGACTTGGAAGCTGGTAATGCAACATCCTTCGTGAATTTGGTTGCAAATCTGCAACAAACCACTCCAACCAACGGTTCTGCTCCCGGTACTGGTATATTGCCTTCTTCATGCATCACTCTCGCAGAAATTGCTTTCCTGATAAAAAACTTATCATCATAGAAAACATGTCGTTACTTTCGAAGGCACGTGCCAGCAAGATTGCCACAGACAAAATTCTCGCTAATAATAAAACAAAAATCCTAGTTGTGGATTCGCCGGACGATCCAACAATATAACAATCTTAAACCTTTTTGTAAAAGGAGTTGTTTCGGCTGATTTCACAAATTTTACGCGGTGGACCAAGTTATGTTTTCGCTGAAAAAGCCTTTTTAAAAATTGAAGGCAACTTGTATTACATTTTTCACATTTAATAATTTCTTTTTGTTATTTTGGTCCGCTCCTCAAATTTTCACAAAAATCCTCTTCATTCATCAACAACAATTCATTTAATCCACCCTACGTAATTCTCCCTTTCTTATCTCTCTTTTTTATTTTGATTTCACTATTATTTTTTTTATATCACCTTATTTGAGATTTTTGGGTGGAGTCGTCTCTGGGCTTTTATGTTGATTAGGGAGAACTATAAAAGGGACGTTATTTTTAAATATAGATTAGTTAAAAAATTTCAATAAATTGTTCTACTTTTCAGCATTGATGTAGCAGCAGCAACATCAACACCAACAACAGCCATTTCGAATGTGTCAAATAATCTTGCATACGAACCTTCAGCAGCTTCAGCAGGGTTTAATCCGGATACAACAACAACATCAGCAACGACAAAATAATACCGAGACTTAAGATACCAAACCTAATTTTTTGTCCTTAGAATGGCTACACTCAACGCAAAATTATTTTCCAAGAAGAGTATCAGGCGAAATAAAATTTGGGCATGTACCTCTTATGGCGTACTTGTTTTAAATATACTTGCATGGATTCCAGTATTTGCAACAAATACCTTACCGTTTACAATTTTTTTGCTGGACTTCCGGGATTATTCTTGTCGTCTTAAACTTGACTTGCATGTCAGTACGCCAAAGTATTTTTTTGCGTGGCAAAAAATCTGAATTTCTTGATTTTTCAGTACGTAAAGCAAATCAAAGAAGCCGTTGAGCAATGAATAAAAGAAGACAAGACAGCAGGAAGAAATCTTTCGTATAAAATTAAGACGGACAGAACTTTTAATCCAAATTTGTTCATTTCTGTTGTAATTCAACGCTATGAAAAAAAAACCACTACGCCAAATACCGATGCTGATATAATAACTGAAGATCTTCCACCATATAGTATCAGTAATTGAACAAGTGCAATAAAAAATAAGAACGCAACTTTTTCGTATCAACAGCGGCGAAGTAAAGGTGGCATTGCAAGAGAAACGAATAAATAGCAAAACGTAGCTATTTCTTTGTGCTGATTGGTATTACACTGTGGCGAATACGCTTTATTGCTTCGATTAGACTACTTAATCCAGACGAAACCTTGGAAACACACCGCAATTGCAGCAAAAATCTGGGTTGCGCATGAGAGGCACAGCGGCGAAAGACTTGGGTGCAAGAGTCTCTGCATGTACCGCTTCAGGATGTGGCGCTGAGCCCTTCTATTGTCTGAAATTCATCTAAACGCCGGAACCACCGTTATAACTAGCTTAACCTGGAGAACTGCACTTGTGATCAAAAATTATTTTATTCTTTCAACATGTCAAAAAATGAAGGTGGATTAGGGCAAAATGAGGGTGGACGCATGACTGTGAATCTTCCGCCGCAAGTTACATTGAAGAAACTTGACAGATCAAAAGTCGCTCCACCAAGCATCGTAAGAATCAGCTGCCACTGCGTGTGTAATTTCACGATCCACTCATCAAAATAAACAAAAAAACAAAATAAAAACTCCAAAAGCTGTTTGAAAACATCCAGCCTATGGATCCAGATGTACAAAAATCAGGAGCGGAAGTCCATTTGAGTCCAGGTCTGACAAATTCGCTCACTATCAAAATTATATATATTTTTGCAGGTTCAAACAAACGAAGTCATCAAATTTTTTCTGCAAGTGACAACAAAAAGGAACTTGAAAATTATTTCGATGCACAAAAACGCCACTTTTCGGAGACCCAAATCGGGATGGAGTTCTCCGCAAGCTTTCAATACGATGACAGACAGGAAAATTGCGAACAGAATGCAGAAATGGATGTAGAATCGCTATACATGAAAGGCGAAGAAAAGAACGAGTATTTTCAAGCCATTGGCAATGGTGGTGAAGATTCTGATATGGACTCGAAAGGAGAAAGCAGCGAGAAAGTGGGATTTGATTCAGACGAAGAAATAACAAGAAACGACGAAGCTCAACAACAAAATCCAGAAGATGATGACTCAGGCGAAGAAAACGAAGGAAATTTCTATCAAGATCACTATCAAGAGTTAAATGGAAAATTGCAAGAAGTGCATGACAACAGCGAGCAAGAAGAGTTCCTGGAGGAAGATCCGCAAGACAATTCAGATACTATGTCGTCTGTAAAACTTGAGAGCTTCGAACAAGTAGTTCTCATCAATAACAAAAAATATTTTAAGTTGATTGATAGCCAAGATTTGACTTCGGAACTCCATAAATCTTTCCCAATCGCAGATATCCAACAGAACATTCAAGGTATTTCCACAATTCATCAAAAAAAATCATAAGAAAATCAAACAGCCTACACCGTAAAAATGGCCGAGAAAGTCCAAGAAATATCAGCGGAACTAAAGTATTAGCTCCAGAATTATACAGCTGAAAATTTTTGAAAAAATTTTTTTTATTCAAAATATAGGTTATTTCATGATTTCAAAATCGAAGCAATTGCACTGATGGAAAAGGCGAAACTTGATGCTCAAATTTCTCTTGAGTCTATTCGAACGAAACGCATTGGTGCCCAAAAACATGCACAAAGTTTGCTTGCAAACGGCGGTGGACTGAGTGGATTGCTAAATGCTGCAAATGATTATTCAAATATCACCCCCAAAAAAAATATTTGAGATCTAAGTTATTATTGATATGGATATAGTTGCTGGCATGGATGTTTTTTTTTTTTTTTTTTTTGATAAAATTTGGTTTTTTTAATTTTTTTTTTTTTTTTTTACCATTAAAAAAGGTTTTTGAATTTTTTGTGGAAAATTTTTATTAACGGGTTGAGGGATGTTTTTTTTTTTTTTTTTTTGCATAAAATTTCGTTATTTTAATGATTTTTTATTTATTATCGACTTAAAATCGGTTTTGGAATTTGTGGTGGAAAATTTTGCTTAACGGCTTGAGGGAGTTTGATTTGAATATGTTCATGTTCTGTCAATCTGTTTTGTCGAGGTTCAGATTCAGAATTTCTATTCAGTTGCTTCAAAGCATCTGAAATTGCTTCAAGAGCTTGAGCGTCCTCAAGAGCCTTGGCAAATAACAACGCTTTGGAATAAATTTTTTCAGCCGCTTCAATATGATTATTTCTGACTTTTGATAAATTGTTAGGTTAGATCAGATAACTTGAAAAAAATTATTCAAAGTTACCTTCAACTTGCCCTATTAAAACTGAGGCATTAAGACACCATCTCTCGTTCTTACAGTGAACCGCTGCTGCTAAACTTGCTTCTCCCATTTCTTTAGCCTGAATATCTCTGTTCATTTCTAAATGACATCGGCCAACATCATGGAGCAACCAAGCTTGTTCAATCGTTGGAGAATCTACAGTATTTTTGGACTCGATTACTAACTTCTGCTCAAATACAGTAATTGCCTCGTCAAATTTCCGTAGTTTCACGTAAATACGCCCCATATTTCCAAGTGCACGAGAAGTTGAATCTTCAAGGTCGTTAGCCCTACAGTGCTGCAAATCTGGTGTATAAAATTTCAATAAATTGGCAATTCTAATAGAAAAAAGGACGTAAAACCTCTACGAAAGAATAACATTGCTTGCGGAAGACTTCCCAAATCCAAATAGATATTACCCATTATACTTGTGGCATCTGATATCGCTTTTTCCACATTTGGCAGATTTTTCATGCCTTCAAGACGCGTTAAAAGACTTCTGGCTGCATTTAATGCTCGTTGAAAATCGCCTTTGTTGACAGCTATTCAAAATAACAGTTTTAAAAATCGAAAACACGTTCATCGACCGATAAGAGTCTTACATCGTGTTACAACATTCATTGAAGCATTGACATACTTTAAATTCTCTACAGTGAATCTATTCCTGAAACAGTTGGCTTTAATACAAATAGTTGGAAACATTTAAACGTCATAATCACTTATGAGGAGTTTCCGCTGAAATCGGCCTTAGAACAGAGGATTTTAAAGTTATTTGATCAGCAGTCAACGCTTCTTTTATTTTATGGTCTTGAACTTTTTCTGCGATAAAAGCTTTGTTTCGCTCTGTGAAAATGTAAATAAAAGTACATGAGCAGTTTTGGGAAATTTATTCATACCAGCGATCTCTTTGATTAGAATTTTGGAATGTTCTTTTCGACGAGCATAAATAGGTTTTTGTTGCCTCCAAAATTCTGTTCGTGTTTCCAGATATCCTAGCGCATCTTTAACTAAAGAAAGTATATCATCGTTTGGATTCTGCTCGAAATCTAAAACCAGCAATTGTATAAATTTCAAAATAGCAAATTGAAAATAATAAGTAACAATCAATTAATTGAAAATTTCACTCAAAAATACGAAATAATTCACCTTTATCAATAAGAAAGTGTTCCAAATATTCTCGATCAGTATATAATTCTCCAAGAAGTTGTTTCATATTTTTTCCAGATATTGGTCTGTCTTTTGCAGCTGCCTGATGAGTCGCTTTTATTCCTCCAGGCCCCGACGTTGGCACCGTCATGAATAAACCCTGCGGTGTGATTTTAATTCCAGCTGGTGCCTGAAATTTGTAATCTTTGGGATCTATACACAAAAAATTGAATGTGTGACTGTTTGAGGTGGATTTTGAAGGGATCGTGATGTGCTTCTTTTTGTCTTACTTCCAATAGAATTGTCTATTGCCTCTCTGGCTTTTTGAATCCCCAACCGAAATTCATCAAGCTCTGGACGCATTTTATTTCCGCGGTGAAAAAATACGAGTGCCATTTCAAAATCGCCTTTGGCGTAAAGTGCTTCAGCTTTGTAAAATACGCCCTGGGAGACCAAATATCAGATAACAAAAACATACGCCTGTAATATTTCTCTCACTTTGAAAAAGAGAGGGTCTTGTTTTAGAGAGTCGTTAGCGTCTTGTAGTGCAGATTCGGAATCTCCAAGCTGTAAATTGCATTTTGATCTTGCCACAAGACAATTTTTCTCGCCAGGCCGCAATTCCAAAGCCTGAAAAGATGTTAATATATCTATGGAAAATACAATATATTTGAATCACACACCTTTGTGTATGCTTCAATTGCTTTGTAAAAGCCGCCCTGCTTCGCGAGAATATCTCCTTCAGCAAAAAGACTTTGAAATGAAGAAACTGGTTCATGTGGACTGGATTCACTCTCACTATCTCCATCTGGATGTGATGGCATTTCTTATTCTCAGGATGGTAACTTTCGAGTAAACTCAAGGTATTAATGATTTAATGGGAATTGATTTTTCTTTTATGTTCTTTTTCGTTCTTTTTTTAATTGTCACTGCCAAAATTGTCATAACATTTGATTACTAGGCAAAACATGATATTTTTTCGTCATTTTCATAACAATTGATCTAAAATTCTTGGCTAGTAGCTTCGAACTCAGCACGAACAGCATTTCTGAATTCAGCATCCGTTATAAAATCGATTGCCGTAAGCGCAAGACATTTGGCCGCTCTTACAGCAGCATCATGGGCGACAGCCGTTGCTGCACCTTCTCTGAAATCGTCGGTATGAATATCTGAACTAGTACTTTCAATGTCGAAAACTGGTTATGTTTCAATGTGAATAATAGTAATCAAAAATAATAGTAAACGGGAAAAAAAATTTCAAAAATAAGGGAAACAAAAACGTACTCGGGTGAATTCCAGGGACAACATGAGTAATATTTCCCATATCTGTACTTCCATAACTTTTTGATTTTTGTTTTTCTTCACTTGGAAATACACAACCACTGTCTCTTGCATAAGCTTCAAATCGTTTCGCAAGGTTGGAATTGATGACGACATCTTCAAAAACTGGGAATAAAAAAGAAAATAAGGAGTGAGTCAGAAAAGAAAAGAAAAAAAAAAATCTTTGACTGACCTGGATCATATTTGACTTTGGCAGTTGTGCCAGTCGCCAAAGCAGCGGCTTCGAAAATTGAATTGATTTTTGGACGCAAAGCGTTTAAATCGGACAACTTTTCAGTTCTGAGCATAAACTCGGCTGAAGTTAAAATTAAAAACTAAATTAGTTTTTGAGAATAAAAAAGAAAAGGAAAAAAACGGAACAGTAAATAGTAAAAAAAAACCTTGAGTGTGTTGCGGAATAATATTTGGAGCATCTCCGCCTTTTTTAATGATACCGTGAATGCGAGTTGTGGGTAGAACTTGCTGGCGAAGCATTGAAGTAGAATTGTAAGCTTGAACAAGAGCATCGAGAGCATTTGCACCATCCCAGGGATTTGAAGCGGCATGGGCAGATTTTCCGTGATAATCGACAACAAGGGCGCTTAACGCAAGATATTTTGCCCAGGTAACATTTACATTCCCTGGATGCGTCATCATTGCTACATCAACATCGGTAAAAAAGCCTTGTTCTATAAAATTGATTTTCCCTCCCTAATTATTAATCGATGTCAATTTAGAGAAAAAAAAGGGGTCTTATCGATAAAACAAAAAAAAAAACAAAAACACAAGCTTTTACCCAGGTTTCTTCAGCGGGGGTACCAAACAACTTGATGCGCGCATCTGCATCGGTTGCCTTAATGAAAGCCTGAAGCGAAAGGGCGGCAGCAACACCAGTAATAGCAATCAAATTGTGACCGCATGCATGTCCGATGGCTGGCAACGCATCAAACCTTTTATGGTCGATTAATAACGGATGATTGAATAAGTTCGAACAGTAATAAATCGATGGAACCAGGAAAGCAAACATACTCAGACACAAAAGCAACAGTGACAGCATCGGAAGAAGCGGATGGCGAACCCCATTCAGCAACAAACGCCGTTGACATTCCTGCCGCTTCACGCGTGAGACTGAACTCGCGTGACTCGAGGCTTTGTTTAGTTGGATTATTTGTTTCAGTTTGTATTGTTGGATTGATTCAGTTGATTTGATCGGAGTATTTATAAAGGAGGAGCATCAAGAAAAGCATACAAATCGGCCAGCAAGGCATGCGCATTGTGTTCAGCACCGCTCAGCTCAGGATTCTCGTGGAGCGCAAGTGACAGTTCCCGCAGTGCTCTGGTGTCTTGGGCCAGTGCTGTCCCGACAATATCAATGCTTTGTGCCATTGTTCCAACAATTGAGCTTCTGAAAGAAAAGTTGATTTTGCACACGCGAAAAAACTTGAATTGTCAAAGAAAGCACGCCAACCAACAAACAAACGAAAAAACATACTTCAGCCTGCTCTTCGCTTTTCATTTCTTCGCGCGAATGATTAGACCAAAGGGAACGCAAGTTGTGGAAACAGCTGTATCCAAGCTAGTCGATATTTCTGCGTCAATGCATCATCAAAATGCTATCTTTGATGATTGGGATGAAGACCAGAATTTTAGCGCCGGTCCGCAATCACATGAAGATAAATTGTTTGACTTTATTGTTGGCACCTTGGAAGATCTGTTGATGGGTTAGTTGTTTTTTGTTTTTATTTTATTTTAGTTTGTATTTTTTGTAATTCACATGTTCTCGCTCGTAGATGATTCTTTCGTTAATTTCCAAAACACGTTTATGGAAAAAAACTGCAAGCATTTTTCATCAGATGAAGAAAATAAGCTTATCTACATGGAAATTTTCCACACTTACGTGAGCGTCTCTGAACTCTATTTTACGTGTGCTGACCGTCTTCTGTTAGACTGCTAAAGTTGAAGCGTATATAGAAAAAAAACTTTCTGCAAAAATTCCAGATTTTAAAATGTCAAATTTCTTACACCTGTTGAGGTCTATAATTGATTTATACATTTAAATTTTCCATTTAACTTTCATCACAGATCACGGCCTGAACAGCTTGAAGGAGATGTTTTCGAAATGCTGAACAGTATTGGGGACTTTCAGGCATTTAAGGAGATGATTATCAGCTTCAAGCAGGAGCAGGAAGGTACAGGAATAGATTTATCAGGATTATTGGCTGTGACGAATTCAAAATCTGGCAAAAATAAACAATTGAATTAAACTGTTTCCGAGTTTTTATTTACTAAGCCCTAAGGAAAAATGGATTTGTGAATTCTAATTTTGATTTTGATTTGATTTTTTCACCTTCAAAAACATTCCAACTCCTTGAACCAGAACCGGTTCAACATGTTCATTTCTTGACATGAAGTTATTTCTGCTTTGATAAGTTGATCTGCAAGATGTCAGCAATTCCGCCAACCTAAAAATTGAATTGTCTGTAGACGTATTTTGCGGGTACTGAAATGACGGATTTGAGAAAGAATGCAATAAAAATTTTATATAACATGCCATGCTGTAAATTTCCATAATACTACACAGTGTTAAAACAGTTTTTTTATCTGCCAATTCAATTGCGTTCAGAACTGATTCAACACGCACCGAATTCTGCCAGTCTGAAAATGATATTTCGCTTGACTTAGCATACTCATTTATTTTTATGGCTAGTGCACTATTTAAAAAAGGTTGCTAATAATCTGACCGCGTTAAAAAAAATAAAAAAATTTGGTATAAAGGGAGGAAAACCTTCAGCATTGCTATTAAGAACAGCAACAAATCAACACACAAGTCCAGCTGCTCAAAGATATTTGTAGGTGATTCTTCGTTGACTAGAAATTCATAATTCTGATTGTTAAGGGAATTCATTGCTTGTAGTGTTTTATTATTGGCTCTGCTTTTCGGCTGAAAGGCAGATATTTTTGCATGCATTTTTGGAGTATATAGTTCAAAATCAATTGACAATAACGCTTTGATTTTTTTCACCAACACGTAAATCGGCTTTGGAGTGTTCCAGTGAATTCGAAGTTCTGTCCCGTGAAGCAAAATCCTCTGATTTTCCATCATTTCTGTGAACGTAATTGCTTTAAATTCCATTATTTTTTCAGACATTTTATCATACGTGTCTTCAAGTTCAAGGCATTTAATATTAGTATCGTTAAAATCCGTAACAATGGGATAAACAGCTGCCAGAACCTTCAAATATCGAGCAAATCCAAAAACAAAATCAACTTGCTTTGCAGTTTGCAGCGATCCAGGCCGAGCACGCCGAACAGCATCCACAGCACTGCTCGCTGCCGTTTTCGGAGACATTCTGTGAGAATTGTAAACAAAGTAACATGCGATAGCCGTCCCAGTTCTTCCAAGGCCGGCATGACAATGTACTGCAATACACGCCTGCTTCTCTTCTCCATTTTGATTGTTATTGGAAAGATCGCGTGCAATGACCTGGACAATTCGTAGCATATATTCATACGACGGCGGAACTCCCAAATCGGGCCATCCGAACGCGTAATGGGCGATTCCGCCAGCCATGAAATCCTCAGGATCATACGCCCAACCGCTGTTTGTGATGCCATCGCCACATGATGCGTGTTCACCGCGCTGTTGGAGGTTGAAAATTGATTTTATGTGGTGAGATTTGAAGACAGAAATTAGATTGTGTGTTTTAATGAGCCGACTCGATGGGCGTTGTGTGGCAAGGATTGATTGAGATATCCTTTGTTTATTTATTTTTATTTACTTTGTAAAAGCTGTTTTATAATAGGATATACTTTTGCAGTACCAATTTGAGTAAAGTCCCTCAATTGCGTTTGGATTTTGCGGATTAGAATTCCAAAGTTGATAATTTTCATATTTACAAAATGAACCGCCACAAAAATAGCAGTATATAGAAGACATGATTGGATTGTTATTTCTTAATTTCTGCAACCAAGTGGTGATCTGGTTGGAGTAGAAAAAAAAAATTGTCAAAGTTGTATTGCGCGCGCAGCATCAAATCCCAGATTTGCGCAAAACCCCCCTTTTGAAATCCCCCCCAAATCCCCCCGAGCGTCTGCAACAATTGCACAGAGCACCAACACCCAGAGTAACATTGCCATTATGTTAATTGACATATTCTTGACCCCCTGATGTATCAAAAACACAGAAATGACAGAACTGTTGAGATGCAAAAAGCCGTGGGTGTCTTCAACAACACGCTTTCATTGTGCGTGCGCGACTTCATTGGCAAGCAAGTGTCAACTCTCCCAGCTTTTACAATTTCATCTACAATGCTCTCAGAATTCAAAATGAGTCAGCTGCAAAAAGTTAAACCCCATATATCCCGCAACATCACAATTAATCCAGAAGGTGTGCTTGCGTGGGCGCCATTGTCAGACAATCTCACTGTCAATCAACTTGATTGTTTTGTTTTATTCAAACCGCAACAGGTCAAGAAAAAGCCTCTTTGCTTGGATGAAGTGACAACTAATCTCTTAGCCAAGTGGGGTGCCATGGAAACAATTGTTTATGTGCAGCAGTATGGAAACTCGATGGACAAGAACAAAACCTTCAAAAAGGTGACAAAAGAACTGATTCAAGCCACCAAAGTTGATTGTGCTGGTTCTGCTTCAATGAATCTGCAGCTTCAAATGGTCAATCATCTGAAAAAAACCCACGGAACTCGTTTTACTGGAATAGACATTCATTGGCATCTGTGGGCATCACATATCCTGTTGCGTGATGTGCACCTGCAAGAACAAGCAGTGACAGCATGTCCACCAGTTACCCTTATTCACTTTTTTTGCAGGGTTCCAACTGACAAAGCAATGCAAAACAAAATGACGCATCAGGCAAACCAAGTTTCAATTGGACAAAATGCAGACTCAATCAGAGATATTGAACGTGTCATAAGCCAACTCAAGGAATCAAAATGGTCTTTGGAGGATGTGTTGGGTGTAGCAGAAGGGACTCTGCATGTGAAAATTTGCCAGACTGTTTTGATGGATTTCTCTGTGTCACTGAATGCTCAAGAAACAGTGGAGAGTTTGGAGTTGCTGTCAAGGGCTGCAAATCAAGAGAACACAGACCATGCATGAATTAGTTGCTTATTGGGATTTGCTTAACATTATTCAATAAAAATCACTTTATTCAAAACCAAGCATGTCTGTAAATCTAACACTGAATGCACATGCCGGATCAAAACCACTTGTCATGTACCCACACTTGGAAAAGATCTTGCTAAGGTCCCTGTGTGTAAACTTTTGAATTGCCTCTGCAACCACAAGCAATAGTTTGCGTTTGTTGTTTTCCACATACATGTTTTTGAGTTCCGTCTTCAGCAAGCCAAAAAGGATTTCAATCAGATTAAAGAATGGACAATATGCTGTCAAGAAGATCAGAAACACCCCCAGTGATTGTAAGTAGTAATTCAGATAATCACAGTGAATCTTTGCACCATGAAGAATCCTAACTGAGTGTAGCCCTGGATACTGTTTTGCCACGCCACTTAGTGCAAAAGTTTGACAGTAATCTGTGAATTTCAGTTGATCAAATGTCCTGTCAGTCAAGAACATGGCACTCCATTGCTTCCAATGAAACAGAGCAGCAAGAACCATGGCTTCTGCACAAACTTGCCACAATAGTACAGACGCTCACCCTCCATTGTGTAACCATCTATTGCAAGCATGGTTTGATTATCAAAAAACAATTCATCAAGAAACACAAGATTTTTGAGAATCCATGGGAATGTGAACAACTCATTTGCAAATCACATAATTTCTGCTTGACTGATTTGAATTGCACAATGTTCCAGTACTTTCCATGTAAGTCCAGCTTTTTTTAGGATGAACGCAATACTTGATGTTGAGATTGATGAGCCAGGGAATGCCAATGAATATAATTGCTTTGTTTGGTTCAATCAAAGTACTGGATTTTCGTTGTACAAGTCCACCAGCCACTGACGCATCTCAATGCCATGCTTTTTAAACACCCAATTGGCAGCAAATCAGTCAACCCCTTTGCAATTTTCATACTGTTGAATCCAACTGGCTCTTGTTGTTGAGTCTTTGCCAAAGAGTAGTCTGAGTCTGTTCTTGCTGGTAATTCCCTGGTAGTAGTACATATACAGGGAGTGGTAGTGGAAATCATGGGTGGCGTGCTTGTGGAAATGGTGTTGGTGATGTTCATGGGGAACTTTGTTGGGATTTGATTTTTTATTGTTTTTATTTCCCCGTTTCTGGGAATTTCAACAAAATGCGCAATATCATTACACAATATTTTGTGAACCTATTTCATCAAAGATAATATCTACAAATGTGTATTTTCACAAAGAATTCTTTGTACAAAAATCAAAAAAAAAAATATATATATATAAATATATAAATATCTTTCAAATTAAAAATGAAAGAATTTGTGCAAATAATTGTTGTTTGCAAAATCTCTCTAATGAGACAGACAAAAAAAAAATAGCATTTTGAAAATTTTGCTAGGCAGATTTATTAGTACTTGAAGCAACACCAGAGTGAGTCAAGCCATGGCAGTTGAATTTTCACAAATATCAAATAGGTATGTTTTGTTGCCTGCCTTGCTGAAATATAAATATCCACCAAAAGACCTGACTTCCAGCAGCCAAAAAGATTTACTTGACATTTCCCAAACAACATCCAATCTGCAAAAGTTGAGATGGGATAAATTAAATGCCATTTGCCTTTTAAGTTGACCAAAAACTTTGGAACAGAACACAAGTACATCATCCATCCAATCTTGATCTCTTGGTTTTGTGGGGTTGGAGACATTTGACCAGTATTTTTGTCAATGAATAATTTGTCTAAGTGTAGGGGATGAAAAAAATTACTCTTTTGTTTTGCAGTTGATACAACTGCTGTATATTGAAATTTTGCTTGGATATAGTAAATTTTCAATTCCAAAATTGAAAGTGATTCAATGAAATCTTGACAAATCCAAATATTGGTGAGAAGAGTCTGTAAGTTATTTGCTTCAATAAAGGATTTCAGTTGTATTTGCGCTTTGATTACTGATTTTTCCCTTCGCTTGACCAATTTTGTTTAACAATTTTTTGATCAAAGGAACACTTTTGTTTTCATAATACTTCTTTTGAGTTTAAAAGCTCAGTTTTGAGAGTCAATTGTAACATCAATAGATGCAGAGCAGCTTTGTTATAATCAGTGTGAATGCTTAGAGGTTCACTTTTTTTTTGGCACCAAATTACTGTAATGTATTGAGAAATTCATCAAAATTTTATGCAGTTGTTAATTTTCAGTTTTCAGAGGGTTTGATAACGCTTCCAAATATCTTTTATTCAAACTTTTTTTTAAACAAAGAGAAATAAACATCTTTTAAGTGATTTCCTGCACAGTTTTGTTCTCTGGAATTCCAACATGGCAGTTTTACTTTCATTTTCAATTATTTTCTAAAAGTAAGAAAATTTTCATTCAGAAAAGTTGCCTTCAACAACCAAAGGCTGTGTTGGCTCAAAAAACAAACTTCAGTACCACTTTTAGTTTGTTGATAGCCACGTCAGTTGTTGGTTATGTGAGTTAATAAAGAACATTCCTATTTCTTATTAAATCTTGAGAAACAATGTTTCCCATAGAGCATGGGATGCCCTACCATTCCAACTCACTTAAGAATATGACTTAGAAGCATGATATCCATAAGGATGTTACCTCTGTCAACTACACAAGCTGTGCTCTTATGTATGTTGACAGATTGCTGTCTTATTTTTAAAAAAGGCTCATTCAAACAAAAGCAGTGCTTGTTGTATCCTGCCTGTATACTTAAAAACCTTTATATGCCTTCCAGGCATAAGATGGCTACTCTAAGAGCTATTATGGAGAAAAGAAATACTGAGAACAGTAAACCAGATGAAAAAGAATAGTCAGAGCAGGGATTGATCTCAGATACTTCACCAAAATGTCTGGATGGCACCTTCATCATTGGCCTACCAACACTGATAAGATATTGTGAGAGAATCAAAGAGATTCCAAGTGGGCGAAGTTAACTTGGAATGAGCAAAGCGATGAATATTCTTGAGCTGTGTCTTACATGGCAAAGTCTGTTGATTTGTCATGTGTAACAAGGGGTTTTAGAGATGAATAATATTTTTTGTTATGTTATCACCATTTCAGAAAAGAAACCAACGGTTTTTATACATTTTCCAGTGTCTTGGTGGCACCTTTGCTTGATTAGTCACCTGGC